>JAYMSP010000759.1:0-42061 GCA_036897095.1 Plantago elongata | reverse complement strand
TATATATATATGTACATGTACATATACATATACATGTACATATACATATACATATACATATACATATACATATACATATACATATACGTTCTTATCATGCATACAGAAGACAGACTTGATCACCCTTTAGATCCAGAAATTCAAACCTGATTATGATTGGTGTTTTTAAGTTATGCTAACACTGTACAAGAATTACTTAGTTTACAACCATTGTCTACCAAAAGCTATTAGAATATCAGAATCATTAATTTATATCGTAATACAACACGAGTGTTAAGTTTTCGAAACCAATCAATTTATGTAACTTCACCGCACTTGATAGGTTCAGGATATGGTGCTTCAAGTGGAAAAATTCAAAACTGCAAAGTGCAAACAGACTGTATGTAGACAAGGCACTAGCTGCCATCATATCTGGTCTCGCTACATTATAAACAAACTTAACAAAGATCAATTACATGGATACATTCTAGAAATATAACTATTTGCCATTTAAGAATTGTAAATATGACATGCATAGCATAACTGTTTGATTTGCATCGAAATCCAGATATAAAGATGCATTTAAACTGGTCTCAAAAATTCATTACCTAGGAAATCCATGAGGATTCATGATTAAATCGGGGCATATTCCACGCTCAGAAAATGGGAAATCTTCCTGTTGAACGATTGTACCACAAACCCCTTTCTGCCCATGACGGCTACTAAATTTGTCACCGACCTAGTTGAAAATGTTTATGTGAGTGCAACACATTAAAGGCCCACTCAGATTGTAAGTGCTTGTGAGTCTATAACAAAATTTGTTTACTACCTCTGGCCTTCGAGTATGTCGTATCATGAAGTTAATGCACATATTGTGATTCCTGTCAGTTTTCAGCACAACCCGATCAACAACAGCTGTTTCTCCTTCAGGACCTTTGTATGTCTGCCAACTTGACTTGTAAAAACTGAATGTGATAACATATTAGCATCTTACATGAAATAAACCAAAGAATAAGCATATTATCAAATCCAGTACCTGTCTGGCAGGGAATTTGGGGATTGCACTATTTGGCCCCTCGTTTGCTTTGGGGTTTGCTTATTTATATAAACATCACCCAGTCGAATAATTTCACCAGGAGATGCAATTCCATCCTCATCGAGAATCTGCAATCACAAGAACATTCAAAGTGGTCGGTTGATACAGATAAGTAGCTACAGAAGGGCAGTCTAATATAGAAAGCAGAAATGTTGATCTCCTGTTAAAAACCAAAATATGTCTAAAACAGTCTTTCGTTTCACTCAATAATAGCAGTGATTAAAGTACAATACTGAAAATTTATGTGCAGGATAGGTTTCCAAAAGACGGATAACCTAGTGAATATCCTATATAATAGGCAGAAACCTATCAGATTTCCTCCCAAAAAAAATAAAAAATAAATAAATAAAGGAACTATCAGATCATTTGGTATCCATTAATCTGACTATTGAAAGAACAGGGAGGACATAGTTGTGTTTGAAAATGAGTAAATCTTGAAACAAACTGAGGTTGAGGAGTCTAGCCCTCTAGCTTAACATAAAAACCAATACATGAGCAAGCCTGAGTATTAACATAATACAGTTCTCCAGAAAATTAACCAAGTGCAGAACAGTGTTAAGAAGCATGTAGTAGAATTGATTGGGACATACGAAAATAGAAACATGCCAAAGTGATTGGGACGGAAGGAGTAATTTACTGATTCTCACTCAAATATAATCATAACTCGTTGGAAACGTCAATTAGTGTAAGCACCTGCAATTTTCCAGCTTCATAACCATCTCGCTGGGGTTTAATTATACGATCTGATGTCTGGTTCTCATACTTTTGTTGAATAGCTGTCATTCTGTAAGCAGATAATTTTAAGACCATTAAATTAGCAGCAAAGGACTTCGCATCATACACCAAACACTACAGCTAGGTGAAACCATACTTTTTCATGACAATGCAGCGACCAAAACCACGATCCAAAGAAGATTTATTCATTACGATAGCATCCTCTATGTCATATCCACTGTAACTCATCACTGCAACCGTTGCATTCTGCCCAGCTCCCAGTTTATCATAACTGACCTATAATCATTATAAATACTTGAGTTATGTGATAATGTACAGTGGCATGAAAGATGATGATGTCTACTAACCAGCTCTATTGTTCGAGTTGTTAATAGTGGCCGCTGGGGGTAAACTAAGAGATAGATTAAAGTGTCCATCCTACACAACTGCAAGGTAGAGAAGGAAAAGTTAAAGATAAGCCGAGAAAGAGATAAAAGAGCACCACCGGTATAACATGCATGTGATAGACATATGACGTTTGAAACTAACGTAATTGTTACAAAATGCAAAAGCGCTAAGTATAGAATGACCTTAGAAATCACAGTCAATTGAGTTCGCTATTACATTGCTAATAGAATATTTTTATATGTTTAAGAAATCTAACTAGCAGAAAGAAAAAAGTAAAAGGTAGATGAATCGGCTATAGTTGGGGGTTTAGCGTCTGAAGCTCAAGCAGGACGCACTTCATTTAATGAAGCCTTGGGTTTTAAGCATAATAATGCTCAAATATACAGAATCTACCAGTACACTAACCTCCTTTAATTAGGATACACGATACTTTATTTCATGTGACTATTATTCACTGGCTGGTATATCTGTGAAAAAACCACATATTGCTTCTCCAATTCCTTATTTGAAATATTGACATGAGAAATCATCGCACGCCTAGATTCTGCTGAATGGAGCCCCAATTCAAGAACAATCTTGTATCCTAAACTACATCCATTTTCCATATCTGACTAATGAAAATTGAAACTCTAAGACTACTTTTTAGTAGTTTTATCTTCTAGGTTTTCAGCGCATGTAGAGCCCCATCTGAACAAGGATGAAGGTACATACAGATATAATAAATTCAAAAATAATGAATCCTCTCAGCGGACGAAAAGTAAGTCTGACTACTTGGTCAAGGATGTTAGATGATCTACCAGGATAGCTCAAAAGTCATAAAACACACAGGTGCAACAGGCAATGTCAAAATTCGACAACAAGATTTTTTAAACTGCCAAATACTAGCAATTAAATCAAAGCAGAGAAAAAATGTATACGATACTATAACTGTAGTCACCTGATTATATGCGATGTTACCCATAGCTTGCTTGCCCATGGCACACTTCAAATGAGAAGAATAACAAACTGAGTCACAACACAACCTTCTTGTGGTTTGAGGTCCAACAATTATTTTAAAACATTAAAGAATACCTGGTATGTGTTCCTTGGCGACTGATTATGATGAGGGTAAGGAATCAACCCAGCAATCACACCCAGTATGGTCAAAGGCTCTATTTCAACGTGTGTCGTCCCTTCTTCGATATTGCCTTCATACAAAGCAATCTAACAAACATTTTCCACCGTAAGACACGCTACACACTAACGATGAAAACCCAGGACAAAAAAATGAGGAACTAAACACTAGAGATAAAACTCCGAACCAGAGTGTTGTTATGCTCATTCACATCAAGATATTCAATAAGTCCGTCTCGCAGGAAACTATCAAATGTCCGAACTCCATCCTTCAAGCAAAAAAAATATTCAACAGTGTGACTCAAGCAAAACTTAGAAATGGTTCAATTACCAAAGCAACTTACCCTCAACTCCTTCATATGGTGCTCCTTAATTCTAGATACACCGTTCTCGACAATGACAAGAGGACGACAAACACGGCCCCCATCGGAAGCAATATAAACACAGCGCTGCAAAATAATAGGGATCTTGCTCATGTACTTTATTACCCACACTAATAATATGATTGTGACATCAATTAAATATGCAAGCATAAATATATAGCAGGTTAGTTAAATAAAGAACATATATATTACCACCAAAAAAAAAAATGCATTTCAACAGGCCACAAAGAACCTGAGGTTAAGTGATCCAGAAGAAACTATAGTTTAGACAGCAAGCCCCTTGCATGTAATGCAATATATGAGTGAATGTGTATTGCATCATTTTGTTGGGATGCGTACAAACATATCTATTAAATTTACCATTTTGCAATTTTCTCAAGAAGCATGGCACCACATTAACAACATTTATGAACTGTTACCAACTTAATTAACAATTTTCCATACATCTCTAGACATGTTCAGATTTTCCTAATTTAAAGCGGAGTATAAGTTGAAGAACAAATAATTTGAACAATAAATATCACACAACATAAGGATGCGAGATTGTATGATAACGAGAATACAGGGATAAGGGGCCGACCTGTTTTTCGTTCACATAAATACTTATGAACTCCCCAATTTTACACGCTCGTCGCAGTTTTCTCATTGTTTTAGCGAATCTCTGAGACAATATAAGAAGGCTTATTAGTTGAGAAACAATAATGTATGGTTCAATCGAAAGAGGAAATATGATATTGAATAGTTACAGGGTACCTGTGGTCGCATGTGTTTGCCAAGAATAAGACCATTTAATATGATCAGATATGAGTTTGGCAGGTGAAGGTCTTCAGCAGAAAGTAAATCCAAATCTTCAACTCCCAGAGTGTAGCACTACATGATATTTGTATGTAGTAAGAAATAAGCATGGTTTTCTATCTTTGCACAACCACAGTTCTTTAAATGCTTGACTTTCTTTGTGAGTTCTACGTATTATAATTTTCATAATAATAATTTGAGCAACTTATCAGTTTAATGTGTTTCACATAGCTTAATAGCTATAGTCAGAGTAATACCCAGTATATGGAGAACTAAGTGGGTAAGACAGACAACGAAGTGCAGCTCAATTGAACTCACAGTAAATGTTGCATCCTGGTTTATATATGTCTTTATATAGTAGGAAGTTTCCCCAAACTAGATGCATAACAGTAACACTAATGTACAGCCTTCCAGTTTCTACAACAGTAAATATAATTTCAGTCTCTCTACATAAGTTTTTTTTTCCCAAATAAATCTAGAGAACTTCGAATATCTTAGAGATGTTACCAGAGACATAAGAGGGTTTTCATCGTCATCAGTAGTGACATGAGTCATCAATGCTAGATTTTTTACCAGTCCACAAGCTTCACCCTCTGGAGTATCACAAGGGCACAGCATTCCCCACTGTAGATAATTTGGTGCGATTGAATAAGAAATTAGTCATTGTTCCACCAATACAAATAAATATTAGAAATATCGTGATGGCGTGCAGAATTTATATTTCACCTGACTGGGTTGTAAAGCTCTGGGACCACTAACTTTTCTGGACTTTTCAAATTGTGGCGAGATCCTTGTCATGTGACCTAAAGTTCCTATGTATGACAACCTGGCTACAACCTTTAAAGAAGAAATATTTACTCAGGGCTACATATTTCATACGCATTTGTATATAGATATTTCATGTGGAGATACTTCTACTAGACAATGCAATGTTTTTGTACCTGTGTCATACCCTTGCGGTGCATCTTGAATCTTTTGAGATCGAAATTTCCAGTAGAAAGAGTTCTTTCCAGACCCAAAGAAATTTTATCCCCTCCTCTAGTAACCATAAACTGGAAGCACATGCAAAGTGATGTCAAAGCCAAAAAATAGAAAAACACATGTTCAAATGCAACTCAAGCTTTTTATTCAATTGCAATTCATCAAGGACCTATGGTATCTGCATAAACCTTAGAAGCGTCGAACTGACTAGCACGACTTGGTTTTTGCAAGGCCAAGTCAATAGTTTTCCTGATATCATCGTTGTATGACTTGAACAAGTCCTGCAATACGGGTTCAGGAAAGGTTACTAGTGCTGATAATGTTTAACGTGATAATAGAAGTATGGAACAATAAACATATGTAAGAACATACCTCAAAAAGTAATGCTACCATTTGACCAGATAATTCAAATCTTTTGTTACCCACATAATCCTGCCACAATTAGCATATAAAGATTGTAAAGAAATGGTCAATATATCATATGGCAGATGCTCTACTTGGATTATTAATCTAACAAAGGCTGGGAAGCACAAAATATGCAGGACAAGGAGAATAGGAGAAGACAACTCTCTGCAAAGAGCAATAAACATCGCTCCCAAATTAATAATTGACCAATAAACAAACCCACAAAGCAAGGAAACCAGAAGAGAAAAAATATAAGCTAACAGGGACCCGCAGCTAAATCGTGAATCAACAAATCAGTGCATGACTCCTAAGATGAATAGGATTACAGACAACAAGCGGATAAAATTTTCCAGCAGGAATGAACCTCGTGGAACTTTTCCAAACACAAGTGAGACTAACAAATCATCTAAGGAACAGAACATATCACACAACCATGAGTAAATAAACATATCCCACCAACTTAACCTGCTCCAGAACCCCCAAATATTTTTACTGAACTTAATTGTACTTCACTCAAGTGTACACCATAAATTGTAATTTCAATTAAAACCAGCCTACTTCAGTGATGGCATGCAAGCAAGAAACTCAGGGCATGCTGAGGTGATAAGGAAACGTGAAAACCTTGCTAAGAACAGTCAGCATGAGTTCGGCTGTTATGGGGTCCAATACTAAATAATTTCAGTAACTTCAGAGCTAACATGAGAAATTGTCCGTATTATCTATTTGAAATCAGCTCCAAAATAGTATTTAATAATGCTTGTTCCAATATGAACATAAAAAATATAACACGTCACCTCAAGACTGAAATTTTATCCATAGATGTCTAACACTTAGTAACATATATTGTAAATGCTTGAAGACTGTTGGAACAAACAAGCAACACGTAAAATAAACTAACTCAAAAAGGATCCACATCAATTATCCTAAAAAACTCTTTAATATTCTCAAATACTCTTAACAAGCTATTCCTTTCTTTCTCCTGTTCGTGAAAGACTAGGATCTAGAAGGACGCACATAAGAAAATAATCTATAACTTTTTCATGCTCATCAACTGTGTGGAGTGAGTTGAGTACCTTGTCATCCATAGCATCCTTGTTTAATATAGCTTCCATCATACGTCTCAACATCACTGCCACATATATGCATTTTGGACGAAAATTGCGAGAATTATTTCTATGCACCTGCATCATAATAATTTGCAGATCAAGAAATGGTTAAGACTTAAGAGATCACAAATAAACATGAAGAGCTACTTACGGGAACATTGGCCAGAAATGTTTCCTCAAGAATTTCCAGAGCACGTTCTTCCTAAATGCCAGGAAAAGATTCAACTTTGGCATGCATAAAAAGAAAATCACAAACAAAATAAAGTGTTTCTGAAGATCGAAAAGCATAGACATACCTTGACTTTCCCATACGGGCTCTTAACCTACAGAAGGCGAGGAATATCAAGTTACAAAAAGAGCGAGGAAAAACAGTCATAACTGACAAACTACAATCAACCATTATCAATAATGACTTTTCATGAAGGAGATAAATCCAGATTAGGCATTAGTTTATAAGGTGTCCTATTACTGAGTTCTGAGAACCTTTAGCCAACCATAAACAGTTTCATTAATCATATGAACAACAGGTAGATCATTCAATTATGAGGGATGGGGATAATTTGATGGATTTTTACTTTTCCAAGTAACTCAAGAAATGAAGGCAAAGTTTTGCCCCAGTGGCAGAAACTACCTTCTGTCCAAGGAACTCAAGGGCCTGATTTTGTGTATATATCTTTTCCTTTGAACAATCCTGAAATCAAGAGACAAAACTGTATATAAGCACACAGTAATTAAAAAACACTGCTAATGTGTGGTACTTTACAGGTACAGGCAGCAATGACCATCTTAGTATCCAACCAGAGCTGATTCTATATCAAATGCTTAATAGGAGTATCGTCCGAAGAATTCATTGTGTATTTATTTGACTCCCTCAGGGATAAGAAAAAAGTATGTGGAAATCATCATAGATCAGAGTTCATACCTCAATTGAAGGCAATAACAACTCACTATAGCGAGGGTCTCTTCCAACCATTTGGACAACCTCTTGATCACTCAACATGCCCATAGCTTTCATAACTACCATAATTGGAACCTAAAGATGATAGTACAAAATAGGAAATAAGTTTCAAGGGAAGTCATGCGGTGCCAAGAATATACCGGACAGAACTGGGCAGGGTAGCCATATCAAACCTTGCTGCTAAAAGCATTCAGCTGCAGGTATATCTTCCCTTTCTCCATTATTATTACTGTTTTACTTTTTATTTCTGCCGTGCTGCTCGTCACAGATGCTTGCACACTGAGGGATTAAAAAAGTAGGGGATTCATCAGAAAAAGATTTTTAAAAATTTTAGTAGCAAATAAGATGCTACAAACTTCGATCAAAATGTTAGTTCGTAGAGCCTTGAAGTTTCTTATTGTAATAACCAGCAGGCCGTAATCTCTTGAATAACACCAACTTCATTATCTGCATCATGACTTCAAGCAACTTTTTATTTATTTATTTACGTATACATCACGATGTACAAATTTATGGTTAAATGGATATCTGGTGGAGAGGATACAACTACAAATTCTACTGGAAAGTAAACAAGAGTGAAATTAAAGTAATTTTTAGACTAAAACGGAGAAACAAGCTCACCAGCCTTTTTTGTCGGCATCAATAATTATCCTATTCTTGGAAAGCTGCTCTTGTATCAGAAGCACCTGGAATAGAAGTGTAAGGATCAACATCAAATTAAAAATGGCAGGTGGGTAATTTATGAAATAGCCAGTGATACCTTACTTTGTTGGATAACAGAGAATTGTACATATAA
Organism: Plantago elongata; assembly: GCA_036897095.1. Lineage (NCBI taxonomy): Eukaryota > Viridiplantae > Streptophyta > Magnoliopsida > Lamiales > Plantaginaceae > Plantago > Plantago elongata. The sequence continues at coordinate 33,327 of JAYMSP010000759.1, read as the reverse complement.
AAACTGTTATTACAAAAGATGAATGAACCAACAATGCTAACACGTGATTAATCTTTAAAATCTTGATGTTAGATAACCCCCACCCCTTTTTTAGTTTGCAGCACCGCAGTAATGGTAGCAGAAAATTCAAGGTCCTTAAAATACATGTCCGATACCAAAAACGTCTAGGGCCCAAACCTCCATTTCTCCTACTCATCATCCCTCATGTTTTGATCTCCCTGTGGGGGTTGTTGTGTAAAAAGTCCAGAATGTCCAATATAACATTAGATGTCCATGAATTTATCATCAACTTGATGCCTTTTATTTAAACCCCCCCCCCCCCCCCAAAAAAAAAAAACAAATATAAACAAAACAACAGATGACATACTTGGGTAGAATTACAAACTATATAGAAAAGACGTAAAAATCCTTCAGATTTGGAAGATTCTTCCTAGCCACGGCACTGAAAATTTTTAAATAAGGAATCTAGAACATAGAATCCTAAATATTCAACTCTGACGGAAAATCCTGAGTACTATTGCAACTTGATGAAGTCCAAAGCACATTTGCAGATGAAATACTGTATCATGGCCAAGTGTTGTTACCTTCTCTGTTCCCTTAACGACAAAATATCCTCCAGGATCAAGAGGGCATTCACCTGAAGAGAATTGATTAAGCATTCAACAAAGAGAAAAGGTTGGCCAGTGAGGTATTAGCCATGCACTGTAACTTGAATATGTTATTTACTTAATTCTGCTCCAACATAACAAACGTACCATATTTGGCTAGTTCTTCTTCATCCCTCCCATGCAATATACAACAAGAGCTTCTTAACATAATAGGCATCCGCCCTATAATGATTGGCTGAAAATTTTAACCCAGAATAAGTGTTCTTCCTATTCATCAAGTTTTAAGAGTCATAGTTTATATCATAATTCTGAATTTTAACTGATAAACGAGCTTTATGACTCACCTTCACTTGGACGGACTTTGAATTATGGCTTCCTACGACGTATTCAATGTCCGCATATATTGGTGCAGCATAGCTGAGGTAGAGGGCAAGCAAAGAGCGTGAGTAGAGAAAGTGGTAAAAAAAAATAGAGGAGCACACAAGTACATATTCAAAGGACAAAAATCAAACTTACGTAATGTCAGAGAGCCTGCACATTTGGGGAGTGAGCTTTTCAGTCACACCATCAATAATCACACTTGGTTCTCCAATTCGAATATCTTTATATCTAGGGCCAAGTACATAAAGGAGAGAACCGGAGATGAATGTATTGCTTGACAGAAGCATGGAAATAAAACACGTATGTTACAATCATAAATAGGAATTGGGAACTCACTTGATGTAAATTTTCGGATCAACGGTTGACCTGATGATCTGATTCTCTTTGACATGAATTAACTTTTTCAAATGTATTCTCGTGAAGTAATTAAATGAATCCAGGTGCTGCTTCACAAGACCTCTGACCTACATTGCATATAAATAACATATCAACGCACCTTTGGCAATAACAAATTTCCTTCCTTAATACACTACAAGTTCTCTCAGCTACATAACCTCATACACTGCTTTTTCGTTACAGCACTAGAATTCTACAAATTTTAAGTGGAATAAACTATCTGTTGTGTAAGATGAATCATCTCTCTAACATACAAAGAGCCATAGATATAGCAATTCCCTTTGATCAAACACAAATAGCAATAACAATTTTCCTTCCTTAATGCACTGGAAGTTATCTCAGCTACATAATCATGTCAAAACGATCATATGTTCCACTACTTTTTCGTTACAGCACTAAAATTCTACGGACCTTAAGTAGCATCAACTATCCGTTATGTAAGATGAATGGTCTTTCTAAACAATTCCACTTGATCAAACACAAACAGCAAACAAACGAAACCAAAATGCACACAGCAGCAAAGTATACCTTCAGAAACTCCGGAATCAGCTGTAACTTGTCAACTGCTTTCTTCACCGGAGCGGCAAGGACTTCTTTGTCGATTCCAGGACTATTGCACACGGTCGGTCATTATTAATAAAGGTGAATAAAAAGTTCGTGAAAATAAAAAATTATATGTGACAGAGAAGTAACGAACCACTTGTCGCGTAAATCGGACATGAAAGCCGGTTCATCTTGTTGTTTCACCACCATTGTTTTGCACAGTTTCAGTCTCTTCGTAAGGTAACTCTCAGCCCTATCTCTTGTTTGAATTAGCTAGGTTGATGATGGGCTGTTTGATTAGAGAGAGTGACAGCAGGTGGCGGAGGAAAAGGGTTTAAGGGAGGAGGAGGAGGAACTGGCTGCGGAATCGTGGCGGGTGGCTTGGGTTGGTTTAAGCAATTCGCTATAAATCGTCCCGAGCGCGACTGAGGAAAAGGGTTTAATAATAAAGAGAATCCAACTTCAAAGTCTCAAGTCCTATAAAAACTACTTTCTCCTTCGACTTTAACATTGTTCGGAAAAAAATCAATACAAAGAATATTACTTTAGATTGTGACATTATACAAAAAAAATATATAATTAAAATAAAAGTGAAAGGGAATTAAAAAGGGAATTGAAAAAAAACACTTTTACAAAATATAATTGAACGCGTTTCACATGTGATTGGGGCAAGTTAGAGTTAATGGTGTTTATTGTATGTCGATATGATCAAATAGGACATGCTTTGGGAAAACCCTAACAAGACAGTATTTACATTAATTATCATCATACGAACTTATGTTGTTAATAAACGCATCCACTATCAAAACGCTATATCGTTAATGTTTATACATTTTCCTAGATAGATGTCTTTATAACAAATCTAAGCTCGTCAATAAATAAGTGGTATTTGTGTTTGATGATAGCCTAAATCATTTTAGATATAAAAATATTTAATTCATACTCCCTCTGGATTTTTTAAAACTTCCTAATTTTTCTTTTTTTTACGTTTCGTTAGGAACTTTCCAACTCATAAATAAAAAGTTTTTGTATCACACTAACTGATTTTTTATTATATGTATTTCATACTTCATCATCATTTTATTCATCATATTTTTTTTACGTTATCATCCACTTACAAATTTACCAACATAATACCCACGCATATTTTATCATCCAATTACATCATCATCATTCCGATTTGAAATTTACAGAGATCATAATAAGGGCTTTACACAACAGTCGCTACTGATTAACTCAGTCGGGGACGATGAGTCAAAATTCAGGTAGATAACCGACTTTCAATCCGCTTTGGTGATAAGCAGAGTGAATTACATTATATCGATTGATGATAATACGCTAGTAGGTCATGTTTGTATGCATGTACTGTCAACACTCTTGTTTTGGAGCATTCTAATGATTATGGATGTGCTGGTTATTGCGAAGATATGGAGGGGAATGATTAAGGTAGTAGTTAGAAATAAAGGTTCGGTTATCATAATATAGTGTGTCAACATTTATAGTTTACAATACAAACGACTTGCATAAGTGGAAACACCTCATTGCAAGCGGGAAATATAAAGTATTGGAAGAATTAGACAAAAGCATACCTTAGTTTGAATCATTTAACTTATTTATGTTTAGTATTTTTCGGGCAGTTTTGTCGATGGGAGAATAATTAATTTTGCATTTGTAGAGTTGGGACTTGAAGAAGATTGAGTAGTGATTCAAACTCTGAGGGCAACCGTGTTCCAACAGGTATATTATATTAGCACATTGATGATTGTCATGACATAGTGGAAAAAAAAATAGATTTTGTTATATTGGAATATGATAAATTCCAAGGATTATTACCAGTTGCCAAATTGGATACTTGAGTTTTAAACAAAATTTATGAGAAAAACTCAGGTCAGATGTACTATTGTGTGTTACAAGTACACATTAGTAGTTCTTCTGATCATTTTTTTATTTATAAAAGTAAATGTTTAACATTCACAACAGCCTATGATTTGCTACCTCAGCGAGTAATTTTTCTTGTACAGTAAACATGCATAAAATATCAACCTCAACCCAACCTAAGAGGACACCTAGAGTCACGAAATGGCTTAAATATCCACAGTGACCAATTCAATTTTCATGTCACATGCCACGACAATTAAACTACAGAATGGTCACTTGGGTGACTAGTTGGTAGACAAAGTGACTTAGTAGTAGGCCTGAATTATATTGTTGTCTGAGAGAAAAAAGAAGGGTCGTTGATGACTAATCAGTAAAAAAAAATCCAAAAACGCACCTTTGCTTTGATTATGGGGCTCATCGCTGATGATGCTGGAGGAAATCATGGCAACATTTGACTTTGACATTATAAGAAGAACGAGTATACAATAACACTTTGTTAAACATATTTTTTTAAATACATAATCAAAATCTTTAATAGTTTAATAAAAGGTTGATAATAACATGTACCACTGGTAAAGTTTACCACCAACATAGTTAGTTAATGATAAAGTTTACCACCGATATAGTGTACCAATAACAAAGTTCGTGCAGACTATTCACGTAGCTTAAATTTTAATTTTAATTATTTAAATCAATGTTTTTATATTTAATTCAATGCATCAACAAAATTTGTCCCTGACTTAGTTGACTGATGACAAAGTTTGCCACTGACAAACTTTACCACCGGCATAATGTGCCACTGACACAGTTTTCGCATACTTCTCATGTTGCTAAATCTTATTTTTTATTAACTTAATTAATGTTTTCATTTTTTTAATACTATAAATCAACAAAGTTTGGCTTGAACATAATTTGGGTAGAATTTTATTTTAGATACACTAGAGTAAGACACTGTCACTTTATGTACATTAAAGTAAGAGTGTCAAATTTAGGCACACTATTGCAACCACCCGTCAAATTAAAGAACTCCGATCGATTTTCCGATCAAATTGATGACGTGGCCGCCGAACTTGCAATTTCCCCTCCAAATTTGTATTTGACCCGCATTTGATTCATATTTTGGTATTTAAAATTCAACTACGGAACACATGTCGTGTCAACATTAATTCTCGGTATAAATTATGTATTATAATTATAAAATGATTTTAAAATTATGAAAATATTTTAAAAATTCATTTTACATTTTTTTCACAGTCACGTTGTTTTTTTAGTGTGAGTTGCAAGTTGTTTCGTGCAATATCAATTGACAAGGTTCAGCGGCCTCTTCTCCTCCCAAAAAGGAATTAACCCAAGCCCATCTAAAACTAGGTCATACTATTCTAAAAAACCTAAACCCACTTCTTCTGTATCCCAAATCCTAGAAGAAGCCGACACAGACGAAATGGGTAGGAGAAGCTCCATCGCCAAATCTCGTTTAATCTATAACTTTCCGATTGCTTCTAACGCATTGTTTTGTAATTGACAGCCCGCATCAAGGTGCACGAGTTGAGGCAGAAATCGAAGGGCGATCTGCTTGCCCAGTTGAAGGAGCTGAAGGCGGAGCTAGCCCAATTGAGAGTCGCCAAGGTCACCGGTGGTGCGCCCAACAAGCTGTCGAAGATCAAGGTCGTGAGGCTCTCAATTGCTCAGGTTCTCACCGTCATTTCTCAGAAGCAAAAATCTGTTCTCAGAGAGGCGTACAAGAACAAGAAGTATTTGCCTCTTGATCTCCGTCCTAAGAAGACCCGTGCTATTCGTCGCCGTCTCACCAAGCATCAGGTACATATACATTACACAGCTATAAATTAGTGTTAATGTGACTTATTGATGTGAATGTGTGCTGGATTACTGTATTTGATTGTCTGTTGACTGGTGAATTAGTCGTTTTGGATTAGAAATTAGTTTTTTCTTCACCGAATACTTATGAATTGTAGTATGATTCCAGGGGAATTTCCAAAATTATTGGTTATAGTTGGTGTAATTCTAAATTCATTACTATGAAGCTTAGAAAATTTGATTTTTCTTATAAGAATTCTTGAATTCGTTATCTCGTTGGTGAGGATCAGTGGTTGTCTCGTTTGATTAGTTATTGTTAAAGTTTTAGTAGTAGTATTTGTAATAGTTGACTATTTAAGTAGAATTGATTTCAGAGTGGTGAATTGTACATTATTTCATGTTGTTAACTCTAATTCTTACTGCAATTCTTGTGTTGAAGCTAGCACCTGGTCTTGTGATTTTATTGAAGTGCTTTGAAGTTGAATCACTCACTGCTCAGTCAGTACTTCACATAATAAAATATTGTTTATTAGTTTATAATTGTTCTATACATAAATATTGTCTATCCGTGTTTGATGTATGTTGCACCTCCCTACTCTAATAGTTTTCAGAGTGTTGACACCCCTTAGCCAAATAGTTTTATATTTGTCCTTACCATTAGCTCATTTGAAGTTTGACGTTTTGGTGAATCTCCAATTGTATTATTTGATATTACATCCTCGTGCATGTCTTTTACATACACATTGTTTATATTTCGTTGTTGCTTAGATGGTTCTTATTTCTGGTATCTATTTAGGCATCTTTGAAGACTGAGAAGCAAAAGAAGAAGGAGATGTACTTCCCATTGAGGAAATATGCTATTGCTGTTTAAGCTTATAGCTTCTGCCAGGGCATATTTTTGTTTTCTTAGACTCTTGTCTTGGTTGATAGTGTTATTTGCTGCATCACTTAAAATTTACATCATGTTTGTTCTATCAGACCTCTCTCTGGAATACTATTAGTCTATTACTCCTACTTTGTGAAGTGATTTGTCAATTAGCCTGTCACATTTTCATCATCTTTTTAATCAGTCCACTGGATAGATTGAAATCCTATATGATCCAGATAAGTTGATAGGCTAAAAATGTTTTTAGGTATCTCTATATGCGATTCCTACTGTGTGCCTACATGGTTTCCATTTGCTTTCCTGGACATGCTAGCACTGGTTTGGAACACCTGATGTTGTCAAGTAGGCTTGTCAAGAGTCCGTAACCACTCAGATCTAGTCGAAATTCATTCAAAACCAATGGGTAGGTGACTGATTTTGGTTATGGTTTTTCTAACCCCGATTGTTGTCACTAGTCAGTAGGCAACATTGTAATGCAATTTACAGTGGTAAACATGTTTTTAAAGTGAAGCTGCAGCTTCTGATGGTAGAAACAGCCTTGGGAATTTTTCTTTTGTAACAACCTTGGGAACATTTTAATCATGAAAGTGCTTCCCTTTTTTTTTTTTTTTTTTTGAGAATCATGAAATTGCTACCTTCAAGTCTCTAAAATTGCCTATCAAGTACATCTAATTACAGAAAATAAAATTCAGTAATCAAAATTAAATTATTCAAAATAATCTGAGAATTTTAATTTAGTGAATATTGTCATGTTTCTCGTTAATTGTCAACCTTAATTATGAGTAATGTGAATATTTGTGACTAATTATAATTTTTAAGATTATAATTCTCTTACAAATTATATAATATGTATTTAATTATTTTTAAAAAAAATTAATGAAAAAATTAAAATTTAAATAATAAGTAATGGTTGAGGTGATAGAAAATAATAGTAGAGTGCGATATGAATTAATGATTAAGTGCAATAGAGAATAATAGACACAGGTGGGAGGTAGATACCTCGACTAGCAGTAATCATGACAGCTAAGTCTAGATAGAAATGATGTTGCATTAACTTGAAAATGCATAACATTATCACATATCGTTAAATTGGCCCAACATATTAATTAGGCCTATGAAGAACCGACAGATAAAATTACATGTTAAATGGCTTAAAAGTCCAAACGTATAGCAGAGAAAAAGAAATTAACCCAAGCCCATTTAAAACTAGGTCATATACTACAAAACCTAAACCCACATTTAAGACAACAATACGACATACTGCATATGTTGCTGCGGTTGATAATCATTGTGAGAAATCTTTGGTCTTTGGGTTTAAAATTATGTAAACTGATCATCCTGTTTGATTCTATCTTAATCAAGCTCAGATTCTTCTGTTATCCATGTGAGCTATTTGTTGTTAGCAGTTTAGCACCCTGTCGTAAATTTATTATTAGTAAGTTATATAGAATGTGCATATTATGCTACTTGTGGAGCTTAATTAGGAGAAAATTATAAAAAACGACCCAATAAAATGAAATGTTTAAAAAAACGACTTTAAATTGTATCATAGTGTGCAAATGATACAATTTCCATACCTGAAATTGTACATATAAAGTAACGATATAAATTTTTTGTTGTATCATAGAGAGCAAATAATACAATGACTCATCAATACATTTACTAGACTTAAATCACCATTCTCTATACATAGAATAAAATCACCTATTTTGAGAAATCGAACTGATACATGACTACGGGATGTTTCAGCTCACCAGCCAGGTAATTAGTAATATAATTTGGAATAGGACAGTAGTATACTGTATATATGCTAGATAAGCTTCATCTATCTCTATTAATTAATTAGAGATCAAGGACTTAATTAACCTATTAATGTTATGTTTTTTTTAATTCAAATTTAATAACTCAACACGTGTAAAAGTGAGAACATGATAAAACAAACACTATCAGATTTTTTTATACATTGACGGTGAATTATATTCTAGTATGCAACTATTCCTGAGACATTCTTGGTGGTGAAGATGAAGCATTGAGGTGAAGATTGAGCTTTTTCATGATGGTTGAACATATACTCGTGTTGAGATTCATAGTTTATTATTCATTTTGATGGCTGTATTGGTTTGGATGGTTCTGTAGTCGTGATTTAGAACTGTTTCTTTGGTTTGAATGATCTGTCTCTTTTTTTTTGTGTAATTGTCTCGTTGAGAGCATTTCTTGTACTCTTGATTCTTATTAATAAAATTTTAAACGTTTAAAAAAATATATAACTGAAGTGAAATATAGTATAAATTATAAGAAAATCGAACTTCAAGTTTACTGAATTTAAAAGAACATTTTAAGTTGATCCTAATTCTTTTACCAAATAATCCTTACACACCAACCCAAGCAAATGTATGAGTACAGTAATGCAATTTGCAACAAATTAAAACTTCTAATTAGTTAGCTCGATTAGGGGAGCTGATTAATTTAGTAAAATACTACCGATCATATTTAATGATTAGAAAGCTAGACTTGAGACATGTACAGTACACACACTTAAATGAAATCAGGTTTTGTTGAAAACACATAAAAAAACATGTGTATTTATCGTATCACAATATATAGTTAAGTACAGAGTATAATTCGTGTGTCCGTAATGAAGAATATGACAAAGTGAAATAAATGCAGCTTAAGCACACAATTATAAAGAACAATATGTGATTAACCTTAATCTGGTATCACGTAATCATCAGGAACAACAAAAGTATCCGGATCTTCTTCATTAATCCACCCAAATTTCTCAAAGAACGGATTAACCATATTCTTGTTCGGATACTCATCAATGAACGGTTCCCAAACGTTCTTCCCTTCCAAATCCCTCATCACTTCACAAAGGCAGCTGTTACACTTGAAACCCGCCCCGAAACTGATCATGAAAAGCCGATCCCCTTTCTTCAACCGCTTCTTCGCCTCCATATACGCCAACACATACCACAAGCTACTCGCGGACGTGTTCCCAAACCGATGCAGAGTCATCCTGGCAGGCTCAACATCGAACTCACTTAACCCCAAACTCGTCGCAACCGCATCTATAACCGCCTTTCCACCCGTATGAAGACAGAAATGGTCCACTCCGGTCCTAAAGTCGATAGCAGGGCGAGAAAGCGCCCCTGCCGCATCCCCAGCCTTGTCAATTTTGCACCTGATCTTCCTGATGAATAAAAAACCTGCAAACCTGAGAAGTTCGCGGTATGGCAGGATTTTTGGAGCGATTACCTTCAAATTGTCGACAAACGCCCTAGTTGCGGCTTTCGACAAGTCTTTTCCGAGATGGAACCCGATCATGCCCTTTTCGTCCTCCCTCTGGATGCAACAATTGTACGATTCATCCATGACACCGTGATGCGTTCGCACCAGGGTTTTCAACCGAAACATTGCCCTGTCTTTTAAAGATGGCTTGTTCGTCAAGATCATCGCGCAACCTCCCAGGCGGAACAGACAGTTCGTGAGGATCATCGACCTGTCGTTCCCATTGTACCAATTGAGACTAAGGAGCTCGGATGTGACTACTAACGCGTTCATGTTCTTCCGAGTTTTGAAAATGTTCTGCACGATGTTAATCGAAATCAGGCTCGCGCTACACCCCATTCCCGTGAGATTATACACTTTGATATCCTCACGCAATTTGTAGTGATTGATGATGCGAGAGCTCACGGAGGGGAAGGTTCCGATCATGGAGATGTTCACGACTAAGATGTCGATTTCGGAAGGGACAATTTTGGTTTTCTCCAGGAGCTTGCCAATTGTGGAGTGGAAGAAATCGTCAATTTCATCCAACCCGTCTTTAAGACACGGAGTGGCCTCCCGTCCTTCGAAGACCATTTTCGGGCCGTACGTCTCTTCTCCAAAACCGGAGCTGACGATCGCCTTGAGGAGGAACTTGTACTCGTACATGCCTAAGTGCTTGTTTCGGAATATGACTTCGCCACTGACTTTAGTGCTTAGTTTCTGGGAAGCGTTTGGCAGGTAACATTCATAGTCGAGAATGTAACAGTTCTGGTGTATTTTGGTGGCTATAGTTAGCCATAGGATGTAAGAGAGGAGGAAAAATGGCAATGTGTAGAGAAGAAGAAGGGCAAGATCCATGGTTTTGGATGAGAAGGAAATTAGTGTGGAACTATGGGTAGTTAGTAAGGTATATATGAGGGAGATCATTTACACACTAGTACTTATGGTGCTTTAATTCTACAAGCTCTAAAATCGATAGTAGTCAAGTGTGAAGCTGAGACATCCCATAATAATGAGGTTACGATTATTTTTTTCGAAATGGGTAATTGTAATATATCTATAAAGAATAGTGGTAAGTTGAGTGTAAAATTGAAATTCAATACTAAAACGACACTTAACTAGTAAAAGATACTTTAACATAACAATTGAAAACTCATTATATTGTTCGAGAATAGAGAAAAAGTGTTACATAAATTATAAAAGAAAAATGACACTTTAACATAACAATAATAGACTTTTTATATTGTTTAATAAGGCATAAGTCACTGAAATCACTACAAGAAAAACATGCTTTCGTGTCACAAAAAAACATCACTATAGACTATAGTGACGCTTATACATACTGTGACACTTTGTAAAGGGGTCACATAGGTGTAGGGCCCTGCCTATTGACACTTAAGAACGTCATCATATAAGTATCAAGGTTGATCCTGAACGACGACATAATACCATAAGTTTGAAGCCTAATAAACTAAATTCTTTTTGAACCCGAGACTATATTGCATATATAAGACCATATATATTTATCAGTTGTAACTCACTCAGTCTCAAAATCTCTACCACGTTAACATTACACTCACTGCAACTCACTTTGCAACTATGCACAATTCACTACTTCAATAGTGAGGTCCAAAATCTATTTTATTATAACATTTATTTCAAACTTAATTATTAATTTTCTTTTCTTTTCTTATTTCCTTCAAACGTTATTTTTGGTTTGATTTTAAATGTTGTTAATTAATTATAACAAAATTACACTAATATTTTTTTTATTTTTAATTAATTGACCTCATGGAGAATCCTAGGATGTGTCATAAATCTAATTTATAACAAGCGTGTTTTTTTAAGACATATATTTCTATTTTCTACTAGTGCGATCTTTAATTCAAATAATATGTTTTTAATTAGAAAGTCCCAAAATTTTAGTATTCATCCCAGATTCTTATCAGTGCAACTCACATTGAGACTCTACTGGAGTCCCAACACGAATTCCATCAGAGTTGCAACTCTGATGGAGGTGGTCTAAAGTTTTAAGGTCAGACTAGTCCTCGTAAAATTTTTGATGAAAAATTATTTATAAATACATTTGTAAATTAAGTTATAAACTTGTTCCTATTATTAGTTTGAGCAGAATATGTGCAAGTTGCCAGCCATACCAAAAATGATTTATGTAGGATTTGGTTATGTGAGTAAATGTTGTAACCATAAGCACGGTGATACGATATATTACAGCAAGATTTTGCAGATCAACATGATCTCATACAGGACCTCAGCACATGACACTGGCCTATGGTACGATCCGATTCGAATGATTATGTTGTAAAAGCAGAAGAACGTATGTGAGGGCCAACTTTCCCTATCCAGATTAGTTAAAGTCACCCTCTTTAATTGTGTTCATAATTAAGGACCAAATCCTGATATAATAAGCCATGTGGAGTACTTTAATCTTGGCAAACTGCAGGGACCATAGTGCTTAACATACTTGCACAGATTTGAAATGGAATCATGATCAGATATTGCATGCTACATGCCTAACTTTCCTGTTTTATGCAGGCTTATTATCATTGATGCGAATGCGCCTTTTTCTATGCCCTTCTGTTTTCAGATATATATTCCTGTTGCATTTGATGATCATTTGGTACCACTGGGTTTCTGATAAGGCCTTCCTGGTACATTTGAGTTTATACTGAGAAAGCCTATCAAAATGCGGAAATAAAATTACAAATCAATGATGAATAACAAATCGGGAGCCATAAGGTGGTCTTGTGTAAGGAGTTGAGGTTGTATGCTGGAGGTTTAGAGTTCGAAACACAACAATGTTTAGCTCATTCAAAAAATAATAATGAATAACAAATGTTTGAGCCTTCGAGGTGTTTAGTCTGGGAATTTTCGGTCTGTTTAGATTTCAAACACATATTGGGCCTCAGCCTGGAGTAAGCTCTTTGCTTGAGTCCAAATATTGATTCTTTCTATTGGGCTTCCATACGGGCTGTGCTGAGTGTTATGTTTCAAAAAGAACGTTGTTGGGCCATTGTTCTCTCCACTTCCGCCTGACATTAGTCCTCACCGTAACAAGAATCAAAATTCATATTTTTCGAGGATTTTGTTGGAATCTATCGATACTATTATAAAAAGGAGCATTGCCGGGTAGTTAACGGACTAAAATGAATTTTTCTTATTTTACCTCTCATTTGAACATCTTTTTCCTTACATCATATTATATAATTTAATTTTATTAGAAATTATATTGCATTATAATGACTAATACAATAATTATTAATTTTACGATAATATAAATTATTAATTTATAATTTTTACAACAAAAATAATAAGTTGAAATTTCACATGTGAGCACCGCGTGTTAATTTCTAGTAATTCTAAAAAGAAAAAGGATTTTGTTGGAATGCAAGAAAAAACCATTTGAACTTTTTTTTTCCACTCTTACTTGGGGATGAGATTCATTCTACTTCCACCCAACATCCCTGAACAACTGACACATGCTAATAAATTATACAGTATTATAAATAGTATATTGCTTGAACTTTCAGAATATAATTTTATTAAATAATTTTGTATATAATATATGCTTGAACTTTCAGAATATAATTTTATTAAATAATTTTATATATAATATATGATATAAATTGATCTTAAAAAATATTAAAAGTCAAACGAGATATTTATTTCGAGACGAAATAAGTACAATTTATCTCCGGAACTAATCGTGCTACATTTACATTTTAAAGAAGCTTCAATCTCTTATAATTTGCTTTCTAGGTTTTATCCTTCAATAATTGTATTGGATTAAAATGACAATATCAACTAAAATACTGCATTTGCAAAGACTCGGACTTGTCATGCAACAAAGGCTAATGCAAATTGGAACGCAATCAAGCTAGCATTACTCTTGAATTGTTTATACTATTTTTGTTTTGACTAAAGTGTTTGATAATATGGAGTCAATATGTAACACCCTATTTTTAATTAGCCAAATTAAAATACTTTTAGAAGAATTGGACTAAGCTTGAAAAGAATTAATTAAAAGGTCCAAGTCTTTTTTTCAAGTCGACCCATTCTTCTCCTAAACTTAGTATTTAAAGAAAAATCCCTAGCTCAAAATCATTCTTCTTTCATTTTCTAGAGAAAGAGCTGTACCAAAAGAAAGAAGAAAAGTGTATTTTCGCGTGTAAGTTTTCTGCACAGCGCAATAAAAAATAAAATATTATAAAAATATAATTTCAAATGTTACGGTTGTTTACCAACCACGCGTTGGTATATGTCACCCCACCAAATACACAAAATTATTATTCTATAAACATAATTTCACATGCTACTGTTTGCTTTTTCAACAACCATGACTTCGGGGCTCGTTATGGATGAAGAAAGTAGAGCTTTTCCGCTTATAGAGATCGACCCGTCATGGAGATCAAGAAAGTACAGAGAAGACCGGCTATTGTTCTTCCGTCTGGAGAGTAGAAAATGCCCCCCTCCCCCCTTTTTATGGAGATCACAAAGTAGAGATAAGATCGAAGACAGATTCCTTTATAGAGGGTATCAATTGATTCCCACCACCACTCTCCCTCCCTCCACGCGTCGGGCTCGTTATAGAGATCAAGAAAGAAGAGAGAAGATCCAAGAGAATTTCCCGCATAGAGAGATTATGCATGATCCCACTTCTCGGCCCGTAGCGGAGACAAGAACGTACAAAGAATATCGAAGACAGTTTCCCCCCCTAGTTTTCCTGTAGCGGAGACAGTTTTAAGCATTCATGGCAACAGGTACGGTTGGATGTTTATGCGGCGATTGATGACTTTTTTGATACGTAACTCTTTACCCTGCTTTGAATTGTACATTGGTGACCTTAATCCCAAAGACACTGACTGCTACCCGAGTGAGTGAGATGCGACCAATTGCGTGTTGCACGACCGTGTACAAGATAATCTCTAAAGTGCTCACTGCTCATTTGTGTAAGGTCATTAATAGCATTGTGGATGATAGTCAGTCTGTTTTCCTGCCGGGCAAAGCTATACAGGATAATATATTGCTGGCTCAGGGATTGGTTAAGGATATAACCGGAAGGTTATCTCTCCTAGGTGTATGATTCAAAAGAATTTGCATAAAGCGTATGATACTGTTCATTGGAATGCCCTGGAGATGATTATGAAAGAGCTAGGTTTTCCCCTACAGTTCGTACGATGGATCATGTGTTGTGTTTCGACGGTGTCTTACAAATATGTTATAAATGGTTCCCTGCAAGGCTCCTTAAGGCTCGAAGAGGTTTGAGGCAAGGTGACCCACTTTCTCCTCTCTTTTTTGTGCTCATCATGGAATATTTGCACTTAAGCCTGCAAAAATTAAGGAGGTGCCCAGATTTTAACTTTCATCCGAAGTGCGAAAAGTTGTATATCACCAATATTTATTTTGCGGATGATCTAAAGGTCTTTATGCGAGGTGATGAGAGATCAATACAACTTATGATGCAACAACTACAAAGGTTCTCTGACTCATGCGGATGAAGGGCAAATCTCGGGAAAACAAGGGTGTTTTGTGGAGGGATCTCGAATCCGGTGCAGCTGCGTATATTGGTACTCACAGGTTTCGGTCCTGGGACGATACGATATTTAGGTGTACCCTTATCCCACCGGCGACTCACTATACAACAATATCAACCACTAAGTGATCGTATCCTGGGAAGAATTACACATTGGACTTATAGATTTGTAAGCTATGCCGGGAGCGAACAATTATTAAAGAGTGTCATTACCTCTATTACCTTTTACTGGCTCCAGGTATTCCCCTTTTCCGAAGCTGTGTTGGATCACATTCAACGTATTTGTCGGAGTTTCTTGTGGAGCGGTAAGGAGGGAAACTACGGGAAAGCATTGTTATCATAGGATCAAGTATGTACTCCGAGGCGTTGTGGTGAACTTAATGTTATCAATCTACATGTGTGGAACCTAGCACTCCTCTC
This sequence comes from Plantago elongata, assembly GCA_036897095.1. NCBI lineage: Eukaryota > Viridiplantae > Streptophyta > Magnoliopsida > Lamiales > Plantaginaceae > Plantago > Plantago elongata. The sequence goes on along the minus strand of JAYMSP010000759.1, from coordinate 17,582 downwards.
CAAGCTTCTATGGAAGATACAAACGAAAGCGGATTCATTGTGGGTCAAATGGATACACTGCTACTACATAAAAAGTCAAGATATGGAGGATTGGACTGCCCCCTTTGTAGCTCACCGACTATTAAAGCCATCCTCCGTGTTCGACTGATGTTAGGTGATACTCAAGAGTGGCTCGAGCGACAATTGACTACTAGATTCTCGGTGCGTGCAATATGTGTTATTCCGCCGTGGTCGACTGACCAAAGTGGAATGGTGTGATATGGTCGTACATAATCAGTGCAGCTTTTGTGATGGTGATGAATCTGCGGATCATCTTTTCTTCTATTGTCCTGGCACGTATGCGGTGTTGTGTGGTGGACTGACATGGCTGCAGGTTCCCATCCAGGCCACTTGAGTTGGCCGCAGCAAATCATTTGGATACATCGCCTTGCTAAAGGCAAGGGTGGGAAGGCCTCGTTGTTTCGCACTTTACTGGCTGAGATTTTTTATCACATCTTGGAGGCTCGAAATAGAAAGATATTTCAACAACGAAATATTAATATACAAGAAATCATTCAATCTCTGGTCCAAATCACTTCAATCCGATGCCGGAGTTGCAAGTCAGTAGCAGTAGTTCAACACTTGTTAGAATAGATTAGTTTGTTTCTTTGTTGCTTTTGGTTACCTAAATACTTATGCTTTGGGTGAGGACGCTATGGTCAGCCCCTAAATGTTCGTATATTATTTTTGATATCAATAAGACAATTTCTATCGTTCCAAAAAAAAAAAGTACAATAGCAGCTGCTTGTACTCTCAGGCCAAAAAGTATATCCAACTAGTTATACTCTCATGTACTATAAGCATGGTGTCTTAGTTACAATAAATCCCCCGTGAGAAAGCTGACTGTATGAAATTTAGGCACAAAATATTGCAATCAAACCGGAAAGCGTCACTCAATAGACTAGACATTAGAATCCGAGTGCTGCCTCTTCCTGAAGTTCCGCCTGAATTTCCTGTTTAAGTACTTCTTCTGGGGTGGAAGATTCAGCTAGTAATGGTGCCGAGCTTTCAGTAACTGGAGGTGCAGAAGTATCCGCTTGTAATGGTGCCGAGCTTTCAGTAACCGGAGGTTCGGATGTATCTGCTTGTAATGGTGCTGAGCTTTCAGTAACCGGAGGTGCAGAAGTTTCGATGATTTCAGGAGGCTTAAACTTATTGATGTAGTAGCTGAGAGATGGACCCGAGTAGTTCTCTACAATTTGCACCTCCACAGGGGCTTTCCTCCCCACTTGAAGAAGTACTGATGAGGCAGCAGCAATACATATTAGAGCAATGCCACCAACAATTGCAGCCGTGTTTTCTGCTCCTTCAGCAGAGGAGCCTGAGGTTCCTGAACTGATTAAACCTTCTGCTATATATACAGGAGGCTGGCAATGCGAAAGAGAATTAGATATGGAATGGATGCTTGCACATGCACATCTCAAATCATGAAATTAAGGAACTGTGATGAATAAACATTTAAGTCATTGGAGGCCAACTGCATTTGTATGTACAGAACCTTGTAAAGTCCTGTTTAACTACATCAAACCATTACCATCCAAATAATAAATAGAAGGCCAAGAGAATCATCCAGGGGAAAAACCAGGTTTCATAAAATTTCACAAGCGCTTTTGTTTTTTTAGCACCAAGCACCGAAAGAATTAGACAATTCAATAAAATGAGGAATTATAATAATGGTTTAGAGAATGTTACATCCACTCATAGGCAAAACGTTAGTACTGATTATTATGGGTGCTTTGTTATGTACCACTTTGGAAGGCCTAGCCAATACAGTAAGCATTGCTATCAATTTATTCAGAGCACATGTAACTTCTTAACATATCATGCTGCCTTTACCTTGTTCATAGATCAACCATGATGCAGAATACGATTCTAGAGTCATGCCTTGTGAGTATCCTTATCACTTCATAGATTGCATATGCAACAGATTGGGAACTATAATATCCAACATGAGTGCATGACAAGTTTGGCTGTAAATAAATTTTCCTTGAACAAAAGAAGCTCCACGTGTAATCATGCATGTTTTGAATGTCCGTGTCAAATAAAGTGACATGATGAAGATCTCATAGACAGAACGCCCAGCATGTCTCATACTTTAATATGCCAAGTACATGAAAAACACCAGATGGTTATCAACTTGCATACCTCAACGGAGTATATATTAGTCTGTCCAGCTGTGTCCTTCTCTACATAACCGGTATATGCACGGTTCTTGGGTGGGAATGTTCCAACTACTTTCGTTTTCTCGCTAGCCAGCCATTCCATGCTCACTGTCCCAACCTGCTTCATAGTTACCATTATACATGAGTTTTGTTCCATGTTTAAACAATATTACTATCAGATTGCTTGACAAATCCAGTAAGCTAAAGAATTTTCATTGAATTGGCTACATTGTTAAAACTATCCAGCTGGAACCAGTTATGGAACAACAGTAAACTATTTGATGCATTTCATTACTAGCTAAGCGACCAAAGACAGGCAACAGACCATAAAACCCATTAATATAGTTCCGTCCATGCCTGTCGAAAGCTTCCCTTACACATCATCCATTTTTAACATGATCATCACTATGCCTAATTTCAATAGATAACCTTGGTATACAGAGGGACGGACCACTCCTCATTGATGAAAAGCTAGGCTAGAAAGTATTTCGATAATCAACAAGCTTGTAAACAAGGAGCCATAATCATAAACACAACAAGGTCTCATTAAATCAAAATAGCCTTATTCTGTATTGACTTGTGCCATGATTTCCCAACTTACAACGATAAGAAACGCAATAAATCTGGGCCGCATACTTCCCCTACGACCCTACCTATATAGATAGCCCTCTTTGGTATTTTCGTAAAACTCAACAAGAGTGTAATATATGTAGAAATCAACAGAGCAGTATACATTGTCTAGAATCTCTCACAAACAGTAAATTAGCTTCAAATTACTCAAATAAATGAGAAAATAGAAGTGAAGAGTGACCTCTTTATCAGGAGCACATTCTTCAGTATTGCAATCATCAGCTTCCGGTGAAGCAGCACGAACTCTCAGCGGAAGTTGCCTCTGCTTCAGCTGCTGTTTCTGATACCCGTTGAGCAGCATCAACCGGCTACAGCTTGCTGATAATGCCGTACATGCCATTTTGTGTGTGTAACAGCAAGCGATTTTGCTGTGATTATAACTATACAAGTTTATTTTTACAAGTTTGTTTTTGTAGTTCGTTTCTGAGAAGAAGAAGATGAAGAAGTAGAAGAAAATGGGAGAGAAAGATTTTATTATATACAGAAAAAATGGAATATCTTTGTTCAGTGTTTGTGGCTGGTCTTGATTGCAACTTGGCCACGCATTTCACCTTATTCTCCCCTGTAAACTTTTCGGTTTCTATGTTCAGTTAATGGGCCGTGGAGCTCGAGGTAGGAGATAATGGGCCTTGGGCTGTTGGCTTTTAGGGGATGGTAGTTTTAGTAAAAAGGGTAGGAATTCTATTTCTTGTTGTAAAATCACTAAGCGGCTGTGTGGATGGACATTTGAGTAAGCATTTGGATGGATTTTGGTGAAAATTGTGTTTGAACGTACATTTGAGTGGGGTATTTTAAGTGTATTTTAGGCCAAATCACTGTTCATCGAGCCAAATGGGAATATTCAAATCTCCATCCAAACACCCCCTTAAATGAGCATATATTACTTATCAATTACATCTTTGAAAAATTATAGGAACGCTCAAATGAATTATTTAGTTTACATTCAAAAATACATTTAGTATGAACTCAATCAATTTGAATTTCCTAAGATTGTTACCTTTTAGCCTATTTTTTATTGTTTTATCTTATGAAATAAAATTGAATTTTAAGATCTCAACAACAAGTGCTCTTATATGGGTGCTTTTTTACCTATTTCTCTTGAAAGTTGATTAAAGTTAATTTTAATAAAAAAATTATTAGTGTTTGATATATCATAAAAAAATAGTTTAAAATTGTAAAAACAGAAGTTTTAGTGTTTACAAAAAAAAATTCAATTAATCTTTTTAATTGAAAAAAGAATTACTACTTATTAAAAGTAGTTTGGAAGCAACTATTGAGTTGCTTCTCTGCTTTTGACGATTACCTGTTTCTTTTTAAAGAAGTTGTAGTAGAAGTCGTAATTTAAAACATGAAAATATTATTTTTACTATATCAATATTTTAAAAGTACTTCTTTTAAGCATTTATAAACACGACTTGTATTGTATTCGATTAGTTAGTATACGGTGCATACTTCAAAGTAGAGTAATCTAATACAAAGAGGTTGTGCATCAAGCAACGAGGATACATATTAATCTTATACATCTACCAGCTGATAAAATTTATGAATCAAATGATAAATCTCCAAGATTACAAAAAAAAAAAAAAAAAAAAAAAAAAAGTTATCTGGAACATAATGAAGCCCAAACGCTACTACACTCTACTTATTTTTACACTTTGGTGGAAACGTAACGCTACATAATATAATCCACAGTTAGCATCATGCATATTAATCTACTATGCTAGGCTAGCTAGGAGCTTCACGAGGGATTAAAGAAGGCTAAAGCGAAAACATTTGAACTTTTCTTCCTTTTTTCTAAATAATATTACATGAATCTGCAAATGGAGATTTCAATTGGCAAGCTTCCTCCTGTACTCAAAGTTCAATGCAAGATCATGTTAAATTCAACAATACATTTATTGTGTGTTTATCTCCTACTTATCACCAGTAGCTTTTACTTAGCTTTTTTCTTCTTCTGCAAATCCTAGACCTCCCTATAAATAAGCCCTCACACATTGTGCTCATCACACATTTCTCTCCAATCACTCCAATGTCTCCTCTCACCATTGTACTACTCTCTCTAGCTATAGCAGCGGTTGCCCAACCAGTCGATGGAGCCAGGGCGTTTTTCGTCTTTGGCGACTCGATAGTCGATGGTGGCAACAACAACTTCCTTATCACATCTGCCACAGCTAACAATCCTCCACATGGCATCGACTATCCGACCCATCGTCCCACAGGGAGGTTTTCTAATGGATACATCCTTCCTGATCTAATCAGTATGTACACCATCTTGAAAAGTTCTTTGTATCAGGCACATTACATTATATGGTTACTAATAGAACTCTTTTGATAGGTCAAGAACTTGGTGCAGAATCGACACTGGCGTATCTAGACCCTGCGTTGCAAGGGAACAGGTTACTTGTGGGAGCAAACTTTGCCTCTGCTGGCATCGGGATTCTTAATGATACTGGCTTCCAATTCGTAAGTTTTATGTTCTCACGAGCTTAAAAACCACCTTTTATTTTATCTCGCGTATATGTGCACATGGGGTAGCCTGCCTACTGGTCATCAACTAATCAAAACATTTGCAGCTGCAAGTAATAAGAATGTCAGGGCAACTGGACTACTTCGAACAATACCAGCGTCGCGTTAGTGACTTGATCGGGCGAGAAAGGGCCAAAGAGCTCGTTAATAGGGCTCTAGTACTCATCTCCTGTGGTGGTAATGATTTCGTCAACAACTATTACTTGGCTCCGGTTACTTTCAGGAGACTCCAATACAGCAATATTCAGGATTACTGTGTGTTTCTTATCTCCGAATACAAGAAGATTTTACAGGTAATTCATACCTAAGGCTACAAATCTACACCCCTTTTCAGTTAGTATCATCAGTTGTGCTACAAATCAGGAGGAAATTCTTTACAATGTAAAATGCCACACATATTTCTGGATTTCAATTTTTTTTTGTTTTATAGAACTGCAAAACCTTATGACATACTACTTCAACTTATCACAGAGATTATATAGTCTGGGTGCTAGAAGGGTCCTTGTAACCGGAACAGGACCTATAGGCTGCGCTCCTGCTGAGCTAGCATTGAGGAGCACGAATGGAGAATGTGCAGAGGAGCTCCAAAACGCGGCCTCAATCTACAATCCACTGCTCGTGAAGATGATAGAGGAGCTGAACAAAGAAATCGGTTCTGATGTATTTGTAGCGGTTAACGCAGTAAATATACAGAACGATTTCATCACCAACCCCCAGGCCTTTGGTCAGTGAACTTTTAGACATGTGTATAATCTAGTCATCTATGTTAATTCTCCAATACATACTGATCTTGTAATTGCTGGACACTGAACAGGTTTCACCACATCTAAGGTGGCATGTTGTGGTCAGGGTCCGTATAACGGACTGGGACGCTGCACGCCTGCTTCGAACTTATGTCCTAATAGAGACTTGTATGCGTTCTGGGATGGATTTCACCCTTCGGACAGGGCAAACAGGATTATTGTCCGGACAGTGTTTAATGGTTCTGATAGGTACATGTGGCCAATGAACCTCAGCACCATCATGAAGCTGGATGCCAGGCACTAAATTTCGACAGTTAATTTGGGTCATTGAGGATATATTGTCTCAGACTCCAAGTATAATGTATGTATTGGTGAATGGTGATGATGTAATGTTTGAATACAATAAATTGATTTGATTGGATAAATGTATATTGTATGTATATATGTTACAATATAAATTATTATGTGTAGACAATGTGAATAACCTCAACTATATACATTTATATATTGTATAATCCTTGCATCTCATTTCAATTCACACTTTTAAACAAAATTAACTTGAAATATAGTAATTTCACTTCAATTTATCACTGTCAACATCTTCATTTAATTTTACCCGAAGTTATTTTTCCACGCGCATACATTTCACAATATGGTATAATTGACTTACTTAATTGTCATTTAGTACTGGAATATACCTACATTTGCTTTTCAAATAGGTCAACGGTCATTTACTTTTATTCACCACATCCCATATCTTAATTGACTTTCTTTTTTAATTCTCATTTACTAGAATCTCCACTTGTATTTTCTTTTACAATTTATTACATCCATATCATGGTGTTTCTCATCCTGGAGTTGACCACAAAAAAGGTACATTTGCTTTGATTATGGGCCTCATTGTCCACGATGCTCGTGAAAAAGACGACAATATATATTTGCACATTAAATAAATAAAAAACAGAAAGAATTTGACATTATAAAAAGAATTAACTATTCGCGTGTGTCAAGTGGCAGCAGCTGATTGGATGATGCATGTGCACGTTAGGATGGGTGGCATGTCGCATCGTTACAACGTCATTGGAGACGGTCTAATTGGGACAAGCAATGTGAAATCCATTTTAATGGCATCCTTGTCACATGCCACGTTATTTTGGTTAAAATTGTAGGGGCTGATTGGGATGACATTTAAATGCCCTCATTTGACTCGATGAACAGTGATTTGGTCTAAAATACACTTAAAATACTCATGTTTCAATTCCATTCCAAACACAATTTCACCAAAATCACCATTTAAATACCACGCCAATCAGCCCGTAGTCATTCCAAACCCAATTTTCACGATTTGATTTAAAAGAAAAAATTAATTCAACGATTCAGCCCAATTAGCCCAAATGATCCGCCCCAAAATATTTCCCGGGAAACTATTCTATTTGGCGCCAACAAGTAGAATCTTCCATTACCGAAAGTCCGAAACCCTTCTCCAACATCGAAACGATTGGCCTCTCCAGTGTACCTGTAAGTCTGTAACCAATGCTTAGCTTGGCTGGATTTCGTCCTCCCCAATTCTCAGAGGTAAGCAAAACCTAATTACACTTTCGCTGATTTCCACGATTTATACTTTGCCAGTGTTGTATAACTTCCATCAGGACTATTCATGTACAATTCTCATTTCAATTGTGTTTGTTCTCCATTGTTGCTTACTTATTTTTTTATGAGTTTCAGGATGATGTCTGGCTTCCAACATGGCTCCAGCAATGTGGTATGGATCAATTCGATGCGGAGTGCTTATGCAACGAGCGACCAACACTCCAGCAACGAATCGAGGTAAACAGTGTATTACACACCGGATGCTATTTAATTATCTTTCTTATATTATATATCGGATACCCGCCCAATTGATTGATTAGCTGTTTTTAGTGGCTCGAATACGAGGGTGAGCTTGCTGCTTGCACAACATGACTATGTCCTTTTGTAGAAGATGTATCCGTGTTTTCAACTTGTAAGTTTTGGGAACATTGAGTTTGATTAGTAGCAGACTCTGGGGGGTTATGTTGTTACGGTTTTCGGTTGGTGTTTGTTTGGGTACGAGAACTGAAGTTGGCAAGTTTGATGTAATTAAAAATGGATCATGACCCTTGTAGTATTGATTGAATTAGTCTACTGACCCTTGTAGAACACCTGCAGGATCACGTGGTTATTCAGATATAGAAGGCTTAGGTTTAGATGAAGAGGTAGACTGTTAGTTACAGCAGGAAATGGGGTACAAAAACTGTTTTAGGTGAACCAGTGTTTTTTTTTTACTTGCAAGTGCCTGTTTGTATTAGTTGGATAAAGTTTCTTTTATCTGTGTAGGAGTTGCAATGTCCTCAGGTGAGCATCAATAATGGAGAATCATTCCGAGAACATGGTGGATGCAACATTGGTCATCTGTTCTTATCTGGGACTTCTGGTTCACCTTTAAGCTATGCTCATTCCACTGAAAATGTACGTTCCCAGATTTCAATTCATGTTGGCTCCTGGCAATAATTTTGTATTATACAGGTTTTAAATGATTTGATCACCTTGGGTCATATCCAAGGTTTTTGGCACTCCTCTCCCTGACTAGCGTAGATACAATCTACCCAATTGATGTGCAGTGTTTGTCTGAGAGTTGTGAAAAATGGTGCAACTTCTGTATCTTAGATCTGGTGAACTTGCAATTTGTTTTCCAAAATATATGCACTCTTTTACCATCTCTTTATGTGCATCCTTTTCCTCTTCTCAATTAAATTATTCAACAAAATGTAATTTCTCTCTACAGTATTTCTCCGAGATGTGTTGGTTATGCCTTCAAGGTTCTTCGTACATATCAGAAAACTTACTGTGTTCTCTGAAGATTTTCCAAGATATTCTAACCCTTAATGATACAAAATGTGTTGAGATCTAATGTAGGCTCTTAATACACTTACTGTTAATTGTGCAGCTCATAATTCTCCATTCTATGTGAATTAAACAATATTGAAGAAAATGATGTTTGAATACATAATGCCTAATAAAAGAGTTCAATGATATTGGGCAGTTTAAACTCATGTTCTCAAGTCCTGATAGAGCATGCCTGCTTAAGTTTCAGTCTAAAAATAATGATAGAACCATGCAGCTGAAGTAACAAAAATATTCTGCCCCATATAGTATCATTAGTTGCTCGACGATTTATCCAGTTTTCGATGCTTTACCATTGTTTCTGAAGTTAGTGGCATGTGCTTCATGGAACTCTTTTTAGTATTGAAGTCTATCTATCACATTTCTTCACAAAATCTTATGTTTAGTCTGCTCTTCTCTTTGAAAGGTGGCTCAGTTTCATCTTCGCTTGCTCTCTGATGAATATTCTGAGAACACAAGTCTAGCTTCTGAAGAATGTCAAACAAAGTCTGAGTCCCATTTTTCCGCACAGCTTCTTGAAAATTTAGCAGTTTCTTTACATCAAAAGGGCATCAATATAAATCCTGTTCATGATTCTAGATCATTAAGTGAGTCTCCAACAGACGAAGTGGTGAGACCTGCTCACACAATTGAACTGTCGATGCACAAAGATAGCTTGAAATCCCCTGAAGCTGCCGATGCTGTAGAACTGTGTATAGAAGCATCTGAAGTGTTGGTAATTGATGAAGTAACCAGAAGTGATTCATCTCTGAAATCTGTTCCTGCTTCAGCTATACTTGAAGCTTCTCTTCAGGTGAAGCAAGCAAGACTGGAAATTTTTGTTGACCCGTTTAGTTGCCCAATCAACGATGCAAGTGGAATTGATGAGTTGTCTGATTTGGATGATCCAACCATGGGAAGTGCATTTGAAGATGTTGGTTTGAATTGCAATGAATTTCTGGAAAATGATTTAATCATATCTCAAGTTAAGGATACTCTAGACTCGGAATGCAATGAAAATATAAAATCAGAGAAGACAGGTGGCTGTGTCACCAATTATGCTGAATCTAATGATGATACTTCTGAACAAGAATTAAATGCTTCCCAAGAGAACATAATACTTGCTACTGAATGTAATCGTGATGGCTCACAAGAGAAGGTCCCTGATAATCTGGTGGTTGATTTGGGGAATGAAAGTGCCAGTGAGAACAACAATTACTCAGGCTCAATTCAATCTCAGCCAATTTCTAGATTTTCTGTTTCTAAAGAGGTACAACTTTGAAGTTGCTTGAAATTTCACCATATCACATATCTATGAAGTTCAAATGCTACCAGACTTTTTTCACATTTACTATATGGTTGCTTAAGCAATAGATCATCTGTTCTAATTCTGATGATAATCTATTTTAAAAAAACTATCCTAGTTTCTGTAGAATTTTCACCTTTTTAGCTTATACAGTGTACTTTCTGTGAAACTGCAGAAAGTCGGTGCACCTGCAGTGGAAGAAAATTGTCAAGAAACTGACGTCGCTGGTCCTCCAAATACTAATTACCAAGATGCAGGTAATACTTATCTCTATTTCGAGCTCCACCTATCATGTTTCTTTGCGAAAGTGATGCTAAGGTTGTATTGGTTGGTTCACAATTGATGACAGAAAAGGAGACTCAACCAATTATGATTCAAGAGCGTTTTCAGAGCCGCTGGTTTGGTGGTTGGACATGGAATGTAAGAACTTCTCAATTTCTCATGATATAGTGCTCTCAAGGCTTTTTGTCTTCCAGGTTCTATGACTACACATTAAAATTTTGAAAACTTGCTAAGAAATAGTGGCTGCATATTCTCACAAGTTAGTCTAATTGACTGCTTAAGTCTACCTCCTTACGTTTGCATTAAGTGATGGGGGTAAATCTCCATCTCTATTTCATTTTTGAGAACACTGATTTTAGGATCTGCACATACTCTTAGATTTCAATTTTCTGTATTGTTAATACTCTAGCCTCTCGTTTTTCATTTGTTTGCATTTCAGAAACCAGAAAATGAGATGAAATCTGTGACAACTTTGAAGCATAACATCCCAAAACCTTTTGCGGGAGAGACCAGCTTTTTCTCAGAGTCTCCAGATGTTGCACCGGATGGAAACTCCTTTGTGCAGCATAAGGATGAAAGGGCTGATCTTGCTTCTCAGCTAAGCGCACCTTCCCAAAATTGCCCAAACAGCACAAACTTGGAGATCTTGCTATCTCAAGATGTAAGATCTTCAAGTCTGTCTTTAATAGACCCCCTATGTTCTGTCGTACCATGTAGCCTTTCGGAGAATATATGTCCCTCACCAACTATAAATAATAATGACGGAGTATTTACTGGACATTTCGACATTACAAAAGAACAGACAAAGGAAAATCAGCTGGAGACATCTGCATTGGGAAATGAATTAGCTTTAGGGCAAGGAATTGACCTGGCAAGAGCTAATAATGAGTCCCCACGAGTTTCCAGAAAAATCACCTCACTTGGATATCTTAGCAAAGGGTCCTCCATCCATGTGGAAACTTTTGTTGAAGATTTGCATAAGAAAAGGCCTTTTCCAATGGCCCACAATCCTAAGTTCACATCCCATGAAACACCTCTAGTCGACATTGAGGAAAATATGAAGGATGTGGCTGATTGTTCCTTTTTGCAGAAAGAAAACAGCTCTGATGGTCCTCTTACAGTCGATGCCAGCACACATCACCACTTTGAACCCTCTACTTCTATACATGGAACTCGTAATTTGGCAGCATTCGCAGAAATCAATGTGAAATGTCAGTCACTTGAGAATGCAAAATCGGCCTTATCAAAATGCAAAGTACAAGATGCTCAACTTCCAACCTCAAAGCGCGTCCGCTTTTCAGAATATGTAACAAATCCTGCAGACAAAAGGAAACCCCAGAAGACCCAAACTACATCGAATAATGGTAAGGGAAACCATGAGTATTCATATCTCATTTAAGTTTGAAACAGCGGCTGGTTTTCTAGTTATAAACCTGTGAATTTTGTAGGTTTTCCTGCTGGAGCTTCCAGGAGATTGACTCGATCTTGTTCACGTATTGACTCCAGAGCTCAGCAGCTTGACCGCTTCCTTATAAAGAAGATAGTTACAGAGAAGAAAAGGTTAATACTTCAAAACATGGACTTCATTCTTACCGGGTTTTCGTGTCAAAAAGAAAAGGAGATAGAGGGTCTCATCCGAAAATATGGTGGCACAGTTCTCTCTCAGATACCTCCAGTAAACTTGAAGGGAAAGAGAAGTGCTAAAGTTAAGCCTCAGACGCTTCCGGTTGTTTTATGTTTGAAAAAGGTCAGTAGCCCAAGTATTACAAATGAGTTTTCATCTGTCAATGTGTATATGTCCAAGTACTTCTCTCTTTGGTCTTTAGGAATGTATGTTTTCTTTTCGGGAATTATGTGGAATTGGCCAAAATCTTGAAGAGAAAAGAATAAGAAAAAAACGTTAAAAGCAACATTTTCTTATTCCAAGCGTTACTTTATTATTCTTTAGACAAAATGCTTTATTAAAAAAATTCTTTGTTTTTATACTTGATCAATTGAGTTAAGTAGTTTTAATAGAACTCTGGTGCATCCACCAGGATGAGCTGATAGTCCTGGAACTGGGGTTGCTAGTTGAAGGGGGCATCTAATATTGCTCTGCATGATCTCAAATCTTTATGAGGTCATGAATATTAGCACATGTCTAACCCTCTATAGCCTATAGGGAGGTGGTAGTTTCGTTGTGAGGCGAATGTTTCAGTTCTATCTAAGACAAATTCAATACGTCAACCTGGAGTAGAATCAAATTTGTGGCAGATAATAAATCGTAAGCCTTATTGAACAAATAATCTGCTCATTAGATAATTACTTTTGTAGATACCTTGGCTCTTTTTTAAAAATGTTATATTATTTAGGTAAACATCCTCGATTTTATTAACTAGAGCTTAAAATCTTTCATAGTTAAAATATAATAGACTCCACTAGAATTTACTTTTTGTAGAGTTGTGCTATGAACTCTATCAATTGCAGATATAGAGCTTTCTAATCTTTGCTGTTGCTTCAGATACAATCGATCAAGTTTTTGTATGGATGTGCTGTGAATGCCCTCATTCTTAGAGTGAACTGGCTTACTGAATCAATTGCTTCTGGTTTTGTCTTGCCACCAAAAAAGTATGCTTATGATTTATTTATCTTAAAATATCTGTACCAGCTTGTCCTTATATTGTATCATAATCATATTGTGTACTAATTTACTAAGTTTACCAGATATATGGTCCTACCCCGAAACATCGGCAGAATACATGCCCAAGTTCTTACAGCTGTGAACTATGAGTGCAGTTCTCTTGTATTCAACAACATGGGTATCATGCTTCATGGAAATACCAAAAGTTTCTCCCATATTGGGACCATTATCAAGGTATGTGTTCACATCAGTACTCACTTGAACTCTTGAAGTGACATGCATCCCTGCACGAACCAACCAAACAACAAACATCTTGCACCGCTTCTTAGGTTACATGGTAGTTAATTCATTTCTATTCTTTTGGCTCTAACAAACCTTAAAAACTTACTGATTCTTAATTTACTTGACCTTTAAAATTTGATTAATTGTTACGAATTTGGTAAAACCACCTGAAGTTGAAACTACTACAATTAACCCCCTGGCAAGTGTATACTAGTTAGCTGTCTTAGATGCAAACTGATGAATATTAAATATAAATTCTTGGTTGACATCAAAGTTGGAGGTGCCAGTTCCTTTATCATGCGGCAGGACATGCTTAGTACGATATCAATCTCCGCTCATTTATGTTTTTCCCTCTCAGCATGCTGGTGGGCAGGTTTTCAGAAGTCTGCAAAGATTGGTCCAAAGTCTTGAAGCTGGAAAAACTGTAACAGGGATGGTTGTAGCTGATGATGAGAAACGTACATCTCGTCACTTGAAGCAATGTGCCTCAGAGAAAAATATACCTGTGACGGTAAAATTTCTTCTGTAATAATTCCTTCAGATGCAATTTGCACAACTATATTAAGTCCTGTGGTTTTCATGAATACATGAGACATTCATAATAGCATTTTATATGAGTGTATGAATTACAGAAATAGATGATGTCTGGTGTGAACTGCTAAACTCGAACTTGAAACTTTAGTTTGTCTTGCAGTCAGTTTACTGGATTATAAGGAGCTTATATGCTGGACGCCTTATTCCATTGAATGGGAAAAGGCATTCTTCTTCTCTGCCAACGACTAAGCTCCATGAACATCAAGATCCCATGCAATTGAGTCAAGAAATTTGACATCCTCTTGACATCATCTGTAAGTACTTTATACTATAGTCCTTGACAAGGCACTTTTGCATATATAATTATGTAATTTATGCTTCACCAAATATAACATTATTGATATTAGATATCTATCGTTTTATGAGCTTTTCTAAAGCTGATGAACATCAGACCAGGGAAGTTCTTTTATATAAGGAGTCTCTTTGGACAATTATCTAAGAAAGTTGATGTTTGCAGTGATTGTTGTTCAGTATGCACATGTAAGGTGAAGTGGTGTTTATCTGTTATCTCAAAGATTAAATGCTTTACCTCATCAGGTGTAATAATCCAAGGCAAATACGCCAAGGGGATTGAATTTCTGGATGTGACTACTCATGGAGGAGGTTCTCTGCTTCTTCAAGTTTCGCCACTTCATTGTCCAGAAACATGAGCTTCGAGGTTGTTTGAACAAAATCAGCTGGGGTTCAATTGAAACTCAACTTTGGCTGGATTCTGAAGGCCCTAACGTACAACCGAAATTGATATATGGTAAAATAAATGCAGATAAATTATAAGAAGATCAGCTATCTTTGATTCAGCACCTATTTCTGGATCTTGGCAATCCAATCAAGACTTTGAAGGGATAATTAGGAGCACGGTGTTCTTCGTGACAAAGTGTACTTGTCCAGCTGCTTGTAATGTAATATTCCCTCCGTCCGTATGTTAATAATGAAACAATTTAGTTTTACACGCTTTTTAAGAAAAAATAAAAAATAAAAATATATAGTATATGATTAGGATTGAGTTTGAGATAAAAATGAGTTGTATTGAAGGTTATTTTATATCTGAAAAATTATTTTACTTTGATGAAAATTTTAAAATGAATAAATGTTTCACTTTTAACGAAACGGATAGAATAGTATATAATATCGTAGTTTGTTTATTTGTAAGATTGCTCCCTATGTAAAATCCACTGCTGTATCTTCATAATTGATCTCGTTCATAGCAGATTTACAGAAAATGCAAGTCCGGTATATGAAAATATGGTATGGGCAGATCATCAACTGTGGTGAAGATGTAAACTACGGTGTTGGGTAATAAGCAGTCAGATCACCTATGGGCATTTGCATTTGAACAGAAAATAGGAACTTTCAACAGGTAAATCAACCTCGTCTTGGACCCTTGGTTCCCTTTCACCACCATTTGTGTTAATTTGATTTGGTGGGATACGAAATACTCAATATCCGTACCTCATTTAAGTTTTCCTTTTTTAAGTTGTTTCTGATTTAAATTTTCATTTTTATATTTAAAAAAAATTATAATCTCAAAATTCATTATAATAATTTAAATTGACCCACGTGAACATTTCCCACTTTATTTCCATAAACTCTATCAATCTCAATTTGGACCATTTGAAAATAAAAATAAACTCCACATTGTTATATTCTCTTATTTTATCCGACCTCGTCTTAAGTAATTATACATTCCTATAGTAATAAATGACATAATATTCAATAATATTTACATACATATATATACTAGAAATTACACCACACCCTATGCATGTGAAACATTATCCGACCTCGTCTTAAGTAATTATACATTCCTGTAGTAATAAATGACATAATATTCAATAATATTTACATACATATATATACTAGAAATTACACCACACCCTATGCATGTGAAACATATTCCGACCTCGTCTTAAGTAATTATACATTCCTGTAGTAATAAATGACATAATATTCAATAATATTTACATACATATATACACTAGAAATTACACCACACCCTATGCATGTGAAACATATTATGGTCTTATTGGTGTGGTAAGTTATACTCCGTGACGGTTTCATCTTCCTATGTTACCGGATGCAAGATTTATGAGAAAATTGAATAAAGTATGAAAGATAATGATAAAGTAGTAAATAAAGTGAATGATAAAGTTGTAAAGATATTATATAAAATATGAGATAAAGGAAAGGGTCAATGAAGTTGAAAATGACCGAAAAAAATAATATAGGAATTTGAGAGCTTCCACGGAACATTCTTTACTACCTAAATAATTAAACATGGTTGTTTGTGTTTTTAATTTTCAAACTTTTTAGGGGTAGATTTTAAATAATTTTGAACGACAACATGAGTTGAATTTGGTATTATTTTTATATAACTTTAAACACAAAGGACTATATTGTAATAAAATTTACAATTATAGATTAGTTTTTCTTTAAATTTTATTTTATCTCTTTTTTATTGAAAAATGAATCTTTAATGTTAATCAACGTTTTTCGGTGTGAATGTAATTATTTAAACCTCATATATGAATCTGTAGTTTGACAATCTAGCAGGGGTGGATAAAGTAAAACTCTCTTACGATCAAAATGAGAAACATTCATAATGCGCCATCCGACTCTAAATCTATTTAAATTAGAATATTACAAAGCATAGATATCAGATTTCAAAATCAAACCCTACTATGTTTTAACTTGAGTATATTTATTCTCCAAAATATGTTTTCTCTATCTATTAAAAGTATTTAAAAGTTAAAATTAAATTTCATTTGTACTCCCTTCATCCCTAGTTCAAATTCCAGTATTTTTTTGGGCCGTTCCTGATTCAAGTTCTCGTTTCTGTATTTAGAAATGTTGAACTCCACAACCCATTATAATAATTTAAATTAGCCCATGTGAGCTTCACCACTTTATTTTCACTATTACTTTTAATAAAATCACATTAATTTATTACATTGCATTAAAATTCGTGTTCGATTATGCGGAACTTGGATTATAAAATGTGATTTATAATGTGTGAATTATAATGTGTAATTTCAGTGTAAAGTTAATGTGTCCATTATAAAATGTGGAAAGTTGAATTATAATGTGATGTATAACTTGAATTGGGAACTTAAAAAAATGTGAATAAAATTATAATGTTAATTATAAAATGTATAATTTCAGTGTAAAGTTAATATTATTTATTATTTATTGTGTGCGTTAATTCTATTCCAGAATTGAGAATGAAAACAAAAAGATCCTATACGCTAAATTCATGAATTCATTTTGTAGTGATGTATAAAGTTTTGTGATACGGTAAAAAAAACGATAGTGTATAAAGATTTACCGGACATAGTGAGTATAAGGTTTTGTAGTAAGACAATAAATGAAATATAACATGTGAAATTTTGCGAATCCAATTTGCAAAATATAGTGAAGATCCGGAATATGCTTCACATGCATAGCGTGTGTCTCAATTTATAGTGTGTGTGTGTGTGTCTATATATATATATATATATATA
>JAYMSP010000758.1:0-42072 GCA_036897095.1 Plantago elongata | reverse complement strand
CTTCAGGAGTTCTTGTTTCTGACAACAATATTGAGCTTGAAGAAAAGATTAATGCATCAGAATCAGAGGACACCAAGTTGGTATCACCAAGTGATTACGATACTGAGAGTCCTACTCGCACAGGCTCTCAAAAGAGTGGCATCTCGCTGCTATTGATGCTTTTTTCCCCAGAATTGCTGAAATCAACTTCACTTTTATGGATAGTATTTTTTGGGAATGCATTCTGTTATTATGGGCTTGTACTGCTGACCACAGAATTAAACAACAATAATAACTCATGTGTGTCAACAAAGTTGCAATCCAGTGGTCCCCGAGATATTAGTTTCAAAGATGTGTTTATCACGAGTTTTGCAGGTAAAAAATAAATTATTCCTTTTAATTATAATCCACTTGGATGTCTTTATTTTCTGGGAGAAAGCCTTAATGCATGTTTTTGCTTCCAGAAATCCCTGGACTTCTGATATCTGCTGTAATAGTCGACAAAGTTGGCCGTAAGCGCTCCATGTCATCAATGTTCTTCATCTGCTTCATTTTTCTGCTTCCGTTGGTATTCCATCAGCCTCGGAGCTTGACAACAGCAATCCTCTTTGGTGCTCGACTTTGCATCTCATCAACCTTTACAATTGTTTACATATATGCTCCTGAGGTTAGTCCAAGTCATATGTTACTGGCTTCACATTCTATGGACTAAGAGAAAGTTACCCCTTAGTGTATTATCGATCCCCTTTTAACCATAAGTTAAATTGCTTTTGAACCTGTTTCAACTGACACTCATTTATTGTAGGATGTTTGTCGTTTTTTCAGTGTCTATGCATGTTTGTATTCATTCCACCCTTCATCAGATGCTAATTCTGCATCCTCATTGCTCTAAACTGCAGATATATCCTACATCTGTAAGAACTACAGGGGTCGGAGCAGCAAGCTCGGTAGCAAGAATTGGTGGAATGCTTTGCCCTCTTGTTGCAGTCAGTCTTATTCATGGATGTCATCAAACTATAGCTATCGTTCTATTTGAGTGTGTTATTGCTCTCTCTGGAATATGTGTTTGGCTTCTTCCATTTGAAACAAAAGGCCGTGAGTTGAGCAATATATGATCGTATACACCATGACAAAGCTCCTCAGTACACCTTTTCTGGCCAATGCACAGTTTTCCTTGCTAAATTGTTGGTGCTGAAGCTTTAAGCTTAAAAAATGTTAGAATCTGAGAAATATACAGAAAGATAGAAAATCGGAGTTCTTGATGAAGACGGATCTAGGCCTACGTTGTTCTTGTAAACTAGAGATTGGTCTATACACAAGAGGATATGCAAGTAAGACACATTACCGATCTTTTGCCAACAACTAAAGTTAATTCTTTAGACAAATTACCACAGCTGTCATTGTTTTCTTGTATTTCGTATAATTTGTAGATTAGGCTCATAATATCTCTTTGTAGTATTCTTGTCTTTGCAAACATATAAGGCTGTGTATATACGTCGATATAATTATAAACCCCTTCGCGTTACCTAAATGAAACTTAACCCCGCCCCCTCCCAACCCACCGTGCACCCTCTTGCAGTGCTGACACCGCTGAGCGAATGAAGTTTATTTTCTGTTTTCGCCCTTGGAACGTGCGAGCCAACGCACTCCATATTTGTGTATGTGTATCAAGTATCAACTATCAAGTGTCTGTTTGCTGCATTGAACCAATATCTGTAACCATCTTTACAGCATGTTGACTAGTGGACTAGTTTAATTTAATGCTTTTCTTCATTTTCACTCCATTGAATTGTATCACCAGCTTAAGACTAGCAGTGTGTGATTTGTCACTGAACATGAAGCCTTTTGACTAATTTTATGGCTTCTTTGGCACATATGTGTTGGCGTGAGCTAGATGAAAAGAACTTCTACTTTGTGTAAACCTTCATCTGGTTTGATGATAATTTGATGTCTTGTTGATGTTAAACCAAACTTTATATTCTACTATACACCTAGTTTGGATTTTAATTTGAGACGGTCTCCAAATTCGGGCCACTTGATGAATTTGTAGGGAATTGAATCATCTTACTTTAAAATATGTCACGTTTTATTATCGAATTTTTATTGAGTATTTTATTAAATTAAAAATACAATTTTATCGATTTATCATTTGTGTGCAATACTTAATGTATAAGTATAGTTGGAGCATGGAAAAAAGTCATTTATTTCCACTTCATCCGAAAATAGACACATTTCTTTCATATCCAATTCAACCTTCTACAACTTTGCATTCCATACTACAACAAATTTAGCTTCTAGTTGATAAGTGGACCCATAATCCATGCACATGAATGTTGATGACATAAAATTATAATTAATTAATTTCATTATAAATATTCCATCAAGTCGACTCATAATAATAAAATCTCATCCTACTCTTTTATCATGGACTTATGTTTATTCAAAGGCGGAAAACTTAATATTCATTCTTCGTCGCCCTTTTTTATTTCTTCGATATGATTCTTCCCGCTTGAAATCCGTTTCTATTGATATTATGATTCAAATGAACAATTATTTATCAGCGGAAATACATGATCATGAAATGTTGTGAAACTGAGCTATGAAGCTCTCAACTTGAATAGTAGAGATCATTATCAACATAATGTTAATTACGCTATATTCGATGGTTCTAGTGTGAAATCTCCATACAATTGTGAGAGTTCTCCGACTCCTCGAATGCAACACATTCGCATTCCTTATTCGTGGTGGAAAACCCAATGGCTCGGAATCAAACATACAATAATACTTGGTCGTGGATATCTCCGCAAAGCCAAAAAATACCTGAAAAATAAAAGAAAAAACATGAGAACGACATCGTTAAAATCTGAGATTCTTCATCTTATAATCTTATCCCTTTGAATCTACAAGTGGCAAGTGATGACAAGTGACCACGAGGGTAAATCCGGAACTTGAACAATTTTGTGGCAAGTACGAATGGTGTGAAAGATATAAATAGCAGCTGTATCTGCGGCTGAGAAAACCAGAGAAGAAGAAAAACTTGTCGATTTTTTCATCGATTGATTCAAATAATTGGGGATTTGAGATTTTTGAGGTCCCAAAAAATCAAACCAACCTCATCTCGTCTCATCTCATCCATGGCTGTTGTTGTTGATGAACACCAATTCTGGACTGACTATGGCGACACCTTGACATGGACATGGACTCTAGCTGTTCTACTCCTCATCTTCCTCTACCGCTCGCTCTCTTCCCGCTTTCGCGCCAGAAGCTTCTCCGATGACACACGCCCGATTCTCCTCCAATCGCCTGCTACTCCTCTCCAGTAATCACTATATTTCACGATTACAGCTTCTCTGTGTGCATATTTGGTGTAACTGTTATCTGATTTGTTGTTTTGTGTGTTTATGATTAGAAATGATGCTTTGGTGTCTGATTCGGAATTGAAGTATTTGCTCGAGAGCCTCGATGAGAATTCGGTTTCTAACGCTGATGTGGTTTGGGAAAACGTCGTTGATAAGAGTTCGAATTCGCTTGCGTATAGGGCTAAGTTTTGCAAACCTAAGGTACTGTTGTTAACTGTTATGTTTGTTTCGGTACAAGCTATGGGATCTATGTGTGTTTGGTGATTGAATGGGAGTGTTTGCAGGATGGAGGGCCGTTGAAGTATCTGAGTGTGACGACGTTTGAGGAATGTCCGGTGGAGGTGCTGCTGAAGTTTTATATGGATAATGAGTACAGGATGCAGTGGGACAAGACGGTGCTTCAGCACGAACAGTTGATGATGGACCAGAGCAGTGGGATTGAAATCGGGCGGACTATTAAGAAGTTCCTGTTTCTGACTCCGAGGGAGTATGTACTGGCTTGGAAAGTTTGGCAAGGAAAGGATGGGTCTTATTACTGCTTTAATAAGGTGTGGAAGTTGTTAAGTGCAATGACGTGATATTATCCTTTTGTTCCCCTGTCCGCTTCACTTTTTAGTATTTCATTTCACAATGATAATTGGTTCGTGTTGGTTGTTGTGTTCGCAATGATATTTACTATTTGCAGATTTATGCTTATGTTTGTGTGTAGTCCCGTTTTATGACCTAAGGCAAGCTGTTGCTCAGTTATTTGAAATACTGAATGGCTCTTGATCAGCCTGAGGTGTTCATTATTTAACTAGATGTCATTATTGGAATGTTATGGGAAGTTGAGTGAGTATATTGTTATGCTAGGAGTTGTTTCTTTTGAATTACTCATACATTATGCTGATACTTTACCCTTTTTATTCTACTCCTTTCTGATTATCAGTTTATGGCTTTTCTAGAAGAATGTACTTCTTTTAAGTAGATTTCAGTACCATCTTGCTTTTGGAGTTGAGAACTTTCTCAAAATTTTCCATTGATATTATATGGACGATTTTATTCTGATACGTTTATGCTACTGCTGCTAGGAATGTGAACATCCAGTGGCACCAAGACAGAAAAGGTACATAAGGGCTGAATTTTATAGATCTGGCTGGAGAATCAGGAAAGGCAGGTTCCCACTTCTATTGTACTTTGTTTTTGACATCTAGCTTAACCACACAGTTGTACATTTTTGCATTAGAAGAGGCTAGATATTGAGTATTGAAGTTTTTCACTCACATATATGTCTTTCTTGCCCCTTCTCTATCTCTTTGGAGTGGAAACATCTATAAACCAATACATGCAAAATTATGTTAAAAGGACCAAAAGAAACTTTTGAAATCGTGCAACTAGAAACACAATCGTAAACACGTTACTGTAATGATTGTTTAGGGTACGGGTTAAACCAAAACTATCTCTGAGATAACCTTTTGAACATGGCTGTCAGGGTGAATAAGTTTTAGGCGGAAGTGTGGCTAGGTAACTTGCATTCACTATTATTCTGAGATTCGATTCTGTTTCACTAGGTATTTGTGTAAAATTCAATGAGCAATTTATGATGCTATTTTTGCGGAAGAAAGCCTTTTACTTCGGTGATAAAGCCATTCTTAGTCAGGATTTGAGGATGTTAGATGCATGAAATGTCTCAAATACTTTCAGTTTCATTTTATGTTAAGTAAAATAAACTAGGAAAACAGGAGAAGCTCTTTCTTCTCCTTTCATTTTCATGGTCTTTGTACAAGTATGAGGTATGGAATCTCGTCCTTTTTTTTTTCCCTTGATCAACCATCTAACTGTTGTTTTGTATTGGATCCTTGGTTTACAGTGCCTGATAGAAATGCATCTGAGGTCATGATGGTGCACCAAGAAGATGCGGGTCTTAATGTGGACATGGCGAAATTGGCCTTTGCAAATGGCATATGGAAATACGTTTGCAAGATGAACGATGCTCTTCGTAAATACTCTTCTGGAAAACAGCACCAATTCAATTCAACTGCTAGTGCCATCACATATATTCAAAAGGTAGACTCGGGCTATGATCCATCATATTTCTTGCAAATTTCAAGGGTTATGTAGGCAGGCATCCATAACCACTTTGTTAAAACAAATTTCAAGTTATTCCGTAAAACAACAGTAATTTCAGTATTCAAAATAAGAATCATACTATATTCTAGAAGCTAGAACTGAAGTTGTCCAAATTCAAAAGTAGCTTATGGCTTCTCTTCTCTAACTGGAACATTTGCAAACACAACTTTTTTAGACTCTCATTTTCAGAAAATTTTGCACACAGTGCACAGTTTTTGTAGAAAAAGGTCACTGTTATTTGCTATCTCTAGCTGATTTGTATTAGCTCTATGTAATATTCTTTTCTCTAAGCGACTCTTGACCTGAGAGTCTGAACTTCCGGTGTCACTCAATACTTCATTTGATTTGAAATAGGTCCGCCCAGAATTTGAAGTGAAAAATGACGTGACCAGCTCTGTTGTTCCTGACAACTCAACAAAAAGCATTGATCAGCAAGTTGGAACTTGCAAACGTAAAATGAGGAAACTCAGAAGAAAGCCGTCGAGCAAATTCATTACCAATGGTTTAATTTTAGTTGGTGGTGTTATTTGTTTGTCTAGAGGTCATTCAAGTTTGGGTGCCAAGGTTGCCATGGGCTACATATTAAGCAAGTTATCAAAACGTGGTGCTTCTGCTAATCAGATTGACAATAACTAACGCATAAAAGGCCCCTAAAGTCATGCGAGCGATGGGTATGCAAATAAGCTTCTGCATATGTAAAACTGGTTATATCTGATGGATGAAGATTAGATGAAGCTAGGAAGTGTCATCAATAGCAATTTCTGCTCGCTATACCTGGAGATTCGAAGGATGGACATGAGTTGGTGATGCGATGCACCTTTCTCAAGTGTTGTTCAGCAGTCCTTAATTTCCCAACCTTTTGTTTGTGAAGTGAAGTGGATATCTCTGATCCTATCCACTCTCAAGTGTATGAAAGCAATTTGACATGTAAATGTGAAATTTTGAAGAAAGTCATGGTAGGCTTGTAGCTAGCAGAAACTTACATGGGTTATTAACCCACCATATAAATAAATACAATCTTTTTCGAACTTTTCTAGCTCTGTCACAAGGCATATCACATCCTATTTCATGAATCATATATCTATCTTGTGTATGTGATCGATAATACAAGTATACTTGGACTCAACTCTGAGGGTACATATTATAAATGTAAGTAAACTTATCTGTAATTCTCTTTGAGAAGATAATGCGAAGAGGAATAATTTGCCTCAGACGGGTCATGTCTGTTTCTCCGCCATCTTCTTCGTCCCCATGCCTCATCGTTCGACTTGCTTACATATCTCTGAAAGAACAAAAAACCGCACAACGAGCATATAACACACACCCATACGGAATATCAGAAGGTGTCTCCGTATCAGCAAAATGTTGACAATGGAGAATTTATGGAGAGGGTAGGGGTATGGGATTCAATGATATGAGTAGATTAAATAGTGAAGTGGTATAATTTGAAAATGGCATATACCTCAACTATGAAGCTTACATCAAGCATAATGCTGAGTATATACCTTTGCGCACCATGTGTTTTGGCCTCTTACTATATATGGATACTGAGCCGATCCTTTTCAAATCAACCTAAGCATTCAAATATCCAAACGAATTTGCTCAAGTCAAGCACGAGCCGAGCCTAGCTTTTTCGAACTGGTAGTTTGCAGCCCTTGGTGCGACCATGTGTATCAGTGTTTAATTATCACTAGTTACATCTAAATCATTAAATTCGACCTCACGGTTTTATGATTCCGTACGTATTCGTATAGGTGATTTGGACAAACATTATAGTATATCTTTACTTTATATAGAAGAAATAAAAACTGAAGGCAAACCGAGTGAATCTCTGGCACATAAACATTCTCCACAAAAGGCGTTGAATCACTCCTTAAACTAACCAAAAAATTACTACACATCTCTCATCTCACAAAAATGCTGTCAAATGTTCTTCTGCCTTTCTCTGTTCCACTCTCTCTCTCTCTCATAAAGAGAACCCCAAAAAAACCAGAAGAGAGAGAGAAAGAGGGAAAAAGTACCATATCAAGATCATACCATTCTCTGCCATTTCCCTCCTCCATCCCATGTACATTTCCTGACACATACCATCTATATACATACATACAGACATACACATAGATAAACATTTCTGGGTAACCAAAAACCACCAGTTAATCCATCAGGATTAACAGCAATGCCGATGGGCGCGCAAGTGGCAGCCCATTGCGTGCGCCCAAGCCACCTCAAAACAGCCTTCGTGTCGCTGCTGCTTCTTTCGACTGTTGTTTCTGTCCTGGCCCAACAACCTGAGGTTGCGGCTCAGGCTCTATTAAGGTTCAAAAGTGCCCTGGCGAATGCGGACCCTGCTTTAGCCAACTGGAATCCTTCGGTCCAACCGTGTCCTTCTGGAAACGTCAGCCAGGGCAACTGGGCGGGCGTTCTTTGCTACAATGGTTATGTATGGGGCCTGCAGCTCGAGAACATGAACCTCCAGGGTCAGATTGATGTGGATGCCCTTGCACCGTTACGTTTCGTGAGGGCTCTTAGCTTCATGAATAACAACTTTGAGGGTCCAATGCCTGATTGGAGGAGAGTCGGAGCCCTGAAATCGTTGTACCTGTCAAATAACAGGTTCTCAGGGGATATTGCGGAAGATGCATTCAGGGGCATGACTTCATTGAAGAAAGTTCACCTAGCGAACAATAGATTTACCGGGAATATTCCTGCGTCCCTGGAATCGCCGAAGCTTATCGAGTTGAGACTTGAGAACAATCAATTTACAGGAGCCATACCTGCCATCAACTCTCAATTTCTCACGAACCTAAATGTCTCCAACAATCAATTGCAAGGTCCTATTCCTGACCCATTAGCCAGGTTGGATCCAAGCTCCTTCGCAGGTACTTGAATTATGAGAACAAGATTCCGAACAGTTCAATAATCTATCTGAATGTTACTTTGGTTAAGACAGGCTTATCATTTTGCAGGTAATCGAGCTCTATGTGGGAGACCTTTAGAGGCAACATGTGATCCAACTATCCCCCCACCTGAGGCAGAACCGAATCTTCATCCTGCCGATGGCCAACCCACAGCCACAGGTGAAGCAGATTCAAGTCAGGGAATGTCATCCGGTGCAAGAACAGCCATAATCATCGTATGTGTCCTGCTGTTCTTGCTCCTGCTGCTATTACTTGCATTTTTCATCAGACGCAAGAATAAGGAACCAACACCACAGCTAGGGAGAGCAGTTGTGACGTCATCCGATGATGAAGCGACCATCGGAGTGGGAGCACCCAGCCTTGTTGCCTCTGTTGAGACAGCAGCAGTAGCTGGAGCTTCCCCACCAAAGAAAGTCGATCACCATCAGCCTGGTAAACTGACTTTCGTGAGGGACGACAGGCAAAAGTTTGACTTGCAAGACCTGATGAGGGCGTCAGCTGAAGTGTTGGGAAGTGGGAACTTTGGAGCGTCTTATAAGGCTGTGTTAGTGGACGGAGAGGCGCTAGTTGTAAAGAGGTTCAAGCAAATGAATAACATTGCCAAGGAAGATTTCCATGAGCACATGAGGAGGATTGGAAGGCTCAAACACCCGAACCTATTACCTCTAGTCGCCTATTTGTATCGCAAGGAAGAAAAGCTCTTGGTCTTCGACTTTGTGCACAATGGAAGCTTAGCCGCGAACCTTCATGGTCAGTTTTCTTTCAACATTTCTTGCCAACAACTCTTCAATAAGACACAATGTCTCTTAGCAAATGATTCTGGATCATTAAAACTGCAAAAGAAAGTAAATGCTTATGAGGATCATCTCTAGAAGCCTATTTCGAACTAGTTAAATAACACATAAACTGGAAAATCTCGACTTTTACAAGAATTTGGCTTACCAATATGTAGGAAAACACTCAGACGATCAACCTCGATTGAGCTGGGCAACGAGATTAAGGATCATAAAAGGAGTCGCGAAGGGTCTTCTTTATCTCCAAACTGAGCTTCCAAGCCTGATTGTTCCCCATGGTCACTTGAAATCAGCAAATGTGCTTTTGGACAGGGACTACAACCCAGTGTTGATGGACTACAGTCTTGTCCCAGTGGTGAACCCGAACCAAGTCCCAAATATCCTGGTAGCTTACAAGTCCCCAGAATATGTCCAAGAAGGCCGTACAACCAAGAAAACTGACGTCTGGTGCTTGGGGGTTTTGATACTAGAGACAATGACCGGCAAGTACGTGGGGAAGCACCTGGACCAACGGTCCGGACCATACGGGCCAGAGTTAGAAGGATGGATCAATGAAATAGTTCGGGAGGCAAGTGCCAACACCGCACAAGTATTTGACAAAGAAATGAATGCACCAACGACCTGCAAGCCGGATATGGAGAAGCTGCTGCAGATTGCAATAGGTTGCTGCAAGGAGGATGTGGACGACAGGTTGGAGCTGGAAGAAGTGGTTCGCCAGATCGAACAGGTCCAGGACTCTTCTTCAAGATCATCAAATGACAACATGGGATAAAATATCATCATGATGATCATGATTCTCACTGAAGTGAATAAACAACACCTGGATCAATCAAATATTGATGATCTAGCTCCTTAACTACTGATTTTGGCAATAATCTAATTCTTCATGTACAAAATCGAGTTCCATAACAGCTTTACTTTCTTCTTCTTCTTCTCTTCTTCTTCTTTCTTTTTTTTGTTTTGTGTCCCTGGTTATTGTAACTTAGATTTAAACTCTGCTGCTTGCTAAGTAATGCTTCTAAAGACTTGTGACATAGGGGAGGAACTGTTAGACGTTCGTGTGCACGAGTTAGGTTCACACTTTTGCTTAAAAAGGGGCAACAAACATAGTCTATTTGTTGTTGATATTATATTTTGTTGTAGAATGGGATTTTCAATCTTCTTTTTATCTTTAATCACTGTGCCAAATTAGATGGTTTCTTCCAGTTCATCACCCCTTCTCTTCATCTTAATCTAACTAGATATCACCTGGTAACAAACTTTGGTTCAAAACCATGATGATGAATGTGAGTAATTTTTTCGGTTATTAAAGCTCAAGAAATGGACTTAATTGGAACTTGCATTTGCTAGTTCATCAATGGAGTTCCTTCTTTAGGACTTCAGCCTAATTTATGAAGACCCCAATTATCCTTCAAATTGATGGAGATGGAAAATGAGAACT
Source organism: Plantago elongata (assembly GCA_036897095.1). Taxonomy (NCBI): domain Eukaryota; kingdom Viridiplantae; phylum Streptophyta; class Magnoliopsida; order Lamiales; family Plantaginaceae; genus Plantago; species Plantago elongata. The sequence continues at coordinate 31,472 of JAYMSP010000758.1, read as the reverse complement.
TGGAAAATATTTTTTGTTTAAGGAGTCAAATTTTTCACAAGCAAATGGAGATTTAGTATAGTTTGGCTCGACTTGAATTGTATAAACATAAGTTCAAGAGTTTTAAGTTAGAACTGAATAAATATAGGATGACAAACGAGTCAAGTTTTTTGCACAATTCGTCTGAGATTTGGTATAGTTCCACTTGACTCGAAATATATAAGACATAAGTTCAAGAGTTATAAGTTAAAACTGAATAAATATATGACGACAAAGTGTCGATCTTTTTGTACAATTCGACTGTGTCTGAACCCTAGGTAGTTCCTTGTCAGTTAGTTCGGACAAAAGGGAAAGAAGCAAGGTGAGAACGAGATTAGAAGAGCACACGTGTCAGTGAATCTACACTTCACATGATACGTGTCTATCTCTCCTTACTGTTCAAATTTCAAGTGGTTAAGAGATGTAGAAGTTACCATTTTTTTACAAAATAGGACAGAGCTTACTCCTCATCGTCTGTGTTCTTTGGAGAAGATAAAAGATACAGAAAGAGCTCTAAAAATGGGACAAGGAGAAGAAACCAAGACCAGACCAGAGCCCAGTGTGGCAATTCAGGTACCAGATTCATAGCACCTCAAATTTAGTCTAGCATACATTTGTAGATGCTAACATGGTTTAATGTGTGCAGGAAAGGGGGGAAATTTTCTTTTTCTACAGGCCAAAAGTTGAGAAAGAAGAGGTGCACGGAGAAGCAGATGTTCAACGTTTGTACCTCGTTTTGCGACCCGAGTCCGGTGAGAGGCCAGTCGAGGAGAAGCAGGATTCCGAATCCGGTAAAGAAGGTGGTGGTGGTGGTGGTGATAGTGGTGGGCATGGTAGCGAGAAGGTGAACATTGAGAAAGAGTCGCTGCTTCGATTAATCCTGATGGGTCGGAAAAGTTTGCCTGATCCTGCCAAGAAAAACAGGGCCCGACCCTATTGGGGATTCGTCCAGATGGTAACGACGAAGCCGGAGGATATTAAGAACGCCCTGAAAGAGCAAGAGTATGATACTGCAACACGAGGTCACCGGCACCAACCAAGTTGCAGGGCAGCAGGGGAAGGAGTGTACAGGATCCTCCGGCACAACCCGGAGAAAAGAATGCACACCCATTTGGTCTACAAGCTCGAGTATCCACCAGAAGGTGAAGAGGACCAGCCCCAAGAAGCTCTGAACATAGCTCGGGAGGCGTCGTTTCTGATCCAGATAAAGAATCCGGACCAGCAAGAAGGGTCTTCTTCTCGGTCAGGGTTCGGAGGGCTGCAGAACAAGAGAAAGGCCTCTTTCCCGGCGCATATACAGGGGCAGTTTGGCAAGCTGAAGTATCATCCGGCTGATCCCCCGGATTTTTTGAACTATGAAGGGTGTGAATTTCTGCTGATATCGGCTTCGGATGATGTAGAGGAGGAGCTGGGGCTGGAGTTGAAGGGGGAGCAGGAGGACGAGGGTGCGACCAAGGAGTGTTCGGATTTAGTTAAGATGTTTGGGGAGAGTGTTCCGATCAAGCCTTTGCTTGAAGGAACATGGGCCTAAAAAGTTGAAGCAGATGTAGAACAGTAGTAGTACTACTCTATTGTAAATATGTAGCGCAGTGCTTGCTTACTAGTGTTGCTAGCCTAATATATGGAAGAATTTAGATTTTGGCCTATAGAACTCTTAGCTTTCTGGGAAATATTATTGTCTGTGGAAGAACACATTGTGTAGTGTAGCTAAAAAAACATGTAGATGCAGAATCAAAAGATTTTTGATTCGGTCTTCTAATACACTTGTCAATGTTGTCATAGCATCAAACCAGGGGAAAAGCATAAGCATATGCTCACAGACACTACACGATGAACGCATATGCTAAATGCTCGGGAAGTTCCTTCATGTTGAGAGATGTGACTGCATTTCTGCCCAGACAAACGCAATGCAACCAGACAAACAAAGTGCATTTCATCTACAATTGCACAGGCTAACAGACGCAAACAAACAAACTCCGTTAAAGCTGAGAGCCGAATCAAACAGGATAGGGAACAATGGAGTAAAATTCTCAGGAAGAATCAGTTCTCTAAACAGGATACTGTGACTATGAGACAATGGAGTACAATTCTTAGGAAGAATCAGTTTTCCCAAGACTAGGAACTTCATTCCATTCCCAGTCACAGATATTCGGCATACTCGCACAATTTACCCGAGTATGAAAATCTCTCCTAATTCTAGCTAAAAACAATTCTTTTCTTTGCAGAATCACTCAATGATGAAATGAAAGAAGGTTGATGCAAAATCTTGGTCACTTGGGAAGAAGATAACAGTTAAACACAATCACATCACCAGAAAAGCCGCAACTTTTTCATAATTCCTCATTGCACAGGGACTTCAAACTTCAAATACAGTTAGCAAATTCATTCATAATCATACCAGCTATCAAAACGAATTTGAACACAGCAAAGCAATCTCTACACTACTAACAATCAGGTGAAGAAGAAGTGACCCGCTTAACAGCACTCCACACCTGGCAGACACCACTCCACAGTCCAACCGAAGCCACACCGATACCGAGTGCCTGCGGATAACTAGGCTTCGTATCAACCTTCAGTTCAACCTGAACCAACCTCGCGTGAATGGCGTCCAGCTTCGCTGAGGTGACCTCCGGCGAGTCACCGCCTTTCCGGCCACGGTTGGCGGAGATTACTCGGAAAAGAGCGCCCTGCAAGTCCTGAATGACCTTGTGTGAGGCCTCCTGAGTGTTCATTCCCTGGCTCTCGTAGTGGGTCACGAGCTCCTGAGGGCTGGGCATCTTTTTGGTGTTGGATTTCTTCGGTTTGGTGCTCGTGGTTTGGTCTTGTGGTGGTGAAGGTTGCTCCATTGTTGGATTGAGTTGAGCTTGTTAGGGATTGGGAATTTTGATTTGGGGAAGAGGATGATGAAGAACTTTAAACCCTACTCTGTTGCTTGCTTGGGTTTTAGCAGTGGATAAGGCGGGTAGAGAAGGATCTTTGTGGGGTTCATACTTGTTGCCCCTTATACAAAATGTCAAAAACTCGTAGAAGTATAAGTTTTAACGAGACCATCCAAAATTTTACAATTGTACCGCTTTTTCTGTAAATTATGAAAATTATATCTATTTATAAATTGTGTATTGTTGTATACAAATCATGCGGTTAAATTTTTTTGTGTAGAAATTTTAGAAGAATTTTTTTATTTTGGGAGTTTCTGTAATTATAAAAACTCGTGAAAATTTAAATTTCTACGAGATTTCTAAGAGTCCGATTGTATACTAACTGTGCAATTGTATGGGTAATGTAAATATACAAAGATTTACAATTATTAATTCTTAGAATAGGTCAAATTTATAGAGCAACTAGAAGGAAGGACTAATTAAAAATTTATCCTTTTCATTGAATTTCTTCAAGCTTGGGGGGTATGTTATGGTTTACCACAATGATAATAATTAATATAATGTTTCTAACAATTTTTATAATATTTCTAAGAATACTCGTAATGTTGGTGGTTTTATTCCTCAATCCCCTTTACTATTATTGTGTTTCTAAATCTTTCGATGGGAGTTGGCTTACCGATTAAGATCTGTGATTTTTTTGCTAAACTTTTGTCGATATGTTACGATCCAACTATTTCAAAAACGTTGAAAATAAGCAAGAGCGACTTTCTATTCCAAACTAACGCTTCTCTCTCGTAGTGGTAACAGACCAACCAGTTAGTTAGTCCAACCAACGATAAGCTTTTTGCAGCTCGTTATCAGTTGGCTATGGCTTCTCCTGCTACTGCTGCAACTACCTCTCTTCATCCTCATCTCTACCGTACCAATCCATATCACTCCTTTACCACTCTCACCTATCGTAAACGGATCATCAAGTGCTCCGATTCTTCAACTCCCAACCGAGGTTTTGGTCCCAAATCACCTACTCCTGACAACAAGTAATCCCTAATCAACTCTCATTTCCGTTTCTCGCTTCATCATTTTCTGATAATCTCATCTAATTTTGCAGGAAGTCGAAATCGCCGCCTCGAAAATCTCCTCCAACTGCTCCTAACCGTAAGTCGTTCATTTTCGCACTATCGGCTTTTTCCTTTGGTTAATTTTTTATGTTGTGTGTATACAGAAGCTCCAGGTTTGGGATCGAGTCGCTCGGTAGCCTCAGTCAGTGACCTTGAGTTTGAGGAGCGCCTGCAAGCTGTTAAAAAGTAATGTGTGTTGCTTGGAACGGATTTTTGATTGTTAATTTGGTACTTGCTAGCTCGTAACATGTTTGTGTTGAACATTTAGGTCCGCGCTTGAGCAGAAAAAGACGGAGGAGGTGAAGCAGTATGGGGCGATTGATTATGATGCTCCTCCGGAGACAAAAAGTAGCACGATTGGGCTGGGGACGAAGGTAGTATTGATCATTTGTCCCGCTGCGAGTTTGTAGTTTTTTCGAGAGTTTGTTGAGTTATCTAGTGATTTCTGATTCACCGTATTTTAGAATGGAATCTGGTAGATTGGAGTAGGAGTTGCAGTTGTTGTGTTTGGATTGGTTTTTGCTCTTGGGGACTTTCTTCCTACTGGAAGGTATGGATGATTATGAGCGCATTCTACATTGTGTTATTATTGTTAAAGTATCCTCCTTATACTGGATGCTAGTCACATGTTCTGCTAAACAGTGTAGAGAAGAACACTAGGGAAGTGTTTGAAGAGATTTTTAAGCCATAGGCTTTTATTGCCTTACTGATCATTATGCATGGTTACGAATAGAAATTCTTGTAGTTAAGCTTTGCGTCTATAGTCATGCAAAAACCCCGTGGAGCTAGTTGATCTCATATCATGTTTAACCTCAATCCTGGTTTTATAAATTGCAAATGATCTTCTATTCTGTGTCAGATATGGGATTTTTAAAAAATATATTCTGTATAATTCCAGCATTAGCCCTACAGAGGAGGCAGTGGCCGTTAAAATATCACCCGAGGAGAAAGCAATTCTTGAGGTTGGTTTTACAATTTTTTCATTTTGTCATATTTTACTTGGGAGGTAAACACTAAGTTTGTGAACATCTTAATTGTTTTTATTTGTGAGTATATGTGTGTTTCAGTGTCAAATAGTTTTCAAGGCAATAAAGCCTAAATGTCTCTTTTGCTTTGTGATTATTCTTATTTTGGATGTTTTTTAGATAAGTTTTGCTCTCAAATATCATGTTATTTCGCAATTATTTTCTGTCTACATGAAAGATAGCTCCCTTTGATTGATGCAGCACTCTATTTAATTGCTTACTATTTAACCCGAATTTGAATTTTTTTTTGGTTTGCCAGAAAAGGCTGAAGCAGTTTGAGGAAACACTTGCTCTCTCCCCTGAAGACTCCAGTGCTCTTGAAGTAAGTCGTTCTCGCAGTAAATTGTCGCTAGTGCTGGTGACGACCCACTATTACGTTATATAGAAATCGCATGAGTTGGTATCCTTTGAAGTCACTTGATTAAATTCTGGCTTCAGTTTCATCCCTGTAGCTTCTCTCCCTACTAGTTTTATATTTCTACAGTCACGCAGGTTTCGGCCTACCCACCAATATCCAAAAAACAAAACAAAAAAAGTATTTGTTTTCTCAGGCCAAACACACATATCCTTCCAATGAAGCCAAACAAATCTTGTAATCTTAAGACAGTCTGAATGTGATCATTCCCTACCCGATGCAGTTCATTTTGTGTGACACCATAGTGAACAATGCGACAATGATAGATGCTTTCTTTCGAAAAGTCAGATTCCACCTCTGATTTGAACTATCAAGATTCAATCTGGTATGGTGAATATGGTAATTGTGTGGGCTAATCTTGAAGGTGTGTGCTAATTTATATATCCAACTCTTGTATTGTGTCGTCCTTGACCAAGCATAAACCTAGCCTTGATATACTATTCTAGCTGGTTTGTTCAGTATCAAGATATTTTCATAGGTAGTTCCCATATTGGCTCATATCCCTAACATTTGTTCTAGGGAAAAACTAATCCTCTGTGGAGTCTAATAAGCTTCTTATGTTCGTTAAAAATATAGTAACCTCCTTTTGAATATATTAAACAGATTCTGTGTCAAGTACAGCTCACTTTGATGGGGAGAACTGTACATAAGTAAATCATATTTCATTTTTCTTCACCTTAGTATAGGTATATGTTGCACGGAGTTGAAGTGTACTTTCAGACTTCTTATCATCTGTGTCAACCCTTTTATCTTTATTTAAACTGTTCTTTTCTGCAGGGAGCTGCAGTGACCTTAACTGAAATGAGAGAATATAACAAAGCTGCTTCATTTCTTGAAAAGTTGACAGAGGTTTGTTATTACTTGAGCATCAATCTTTATCATGGTCTTTTTTAGGTATAATTAATTATGACCTCATACATGGACCATAGTATTTGTGTTTCTAATTTGCCGACTTTTATCTTCAGCTAAGACCGAGTGATCCTGAAGCTTTTCGCTTGCTAGGTGAAGTCAAATATGAGCTCAAAGATTATGAAGGAAGCACGGTTGCTTATAAAAGCGCTGAAAAGGTTAGTGCATAGCATAATAGACTCATGGGACATGGTTTCCGGACCTGGACCAAACTGACCGGTTCAACTATGATAGGACTTTGGCATCTAAACACCTTCTAGGATTTGTGACTCCCTTCTAGTTCAGGATATTTCCCCAAATTTCTGAATACTGTGTTTGTCTTTCTTGCAGGTGTCAAAATCTATGGACTTTGAAATCCTCCGTGGTCATACAAATGCTTTGCTGGCTGCAAAAAAGCCTGATGAGGTAGTTATATTGTCGAAAAAATCTACCGACTTTGGAATTGTCCATGGTTATATGAATAACTTAGTAATCTGGCCCTAACAGCAAATGAAATCAGGATGGGTTGATGAGAGAGTCTGACTGACTCTACTCCAACTAGTTCTTAAATAGAATACCGCCTGTTTCATTTATTTCCTCAATGGTTTTATATTAATAAGTGATCACATAATAGAATTTACTTCCCACTTAGGCTGTTCAATTCCTTCTGGCGTCTCGTGATCACTTGAATAAAGAAAAATCTAGTGGCAATACTGACGCAGCAGCCAGCAGCACAGCTGAAATGGGAGTGGAGGTGGATCCCATTCAAGTGAGTTCTCCTCGATGCAACATACTTACAACTTCTATGTTATACAACTATATACGTAGTACTCATTCATTGAACCACAGGACCGGAGATCCTGTATTATGCTTCTTTGTTTCATGCTTGATTCTAGTTGTTCATTTTCAGGTTGACTTACTTCTTGGAAAAGCTTATTCTGATTGGGGCCACATAAGTGATGCAGTAACTGTTTATGATCAACTTATAGCTAGCCACCCTGATGATTTCAGGGGTTACTTGGCCAAGGTTCTTTCACTCTTTATTCTTCTATATGCATCATCAGATGGAGTAATTTTCTTAACATAATTAATACCTATTCAAAACTATGTTGATCTCTGTTATGTGTTTTTCTGTACATACCCAGGCTCTTAGTGCAGAAGTTTCTGACTTGTTAATCTCTGTCTATTCGATAGAAAAACTTTGAAATAGATTCTTAAGTATTAGAGATATTATCATTGGAATTCATGATGTGCCAAAATGGATCAACTCATATAGACCAGATGTACACTCGTATAAGAGATGTGCTCAGTATGTTGTTACTTGCAACGATTTCATGGTCATAAGTTCTTGTTCTTTTGTCAACATTATAGAGATGTTTTTATTATCGCTAGTCACACAAACTATTTCTCTAGATTATGTGCAACATCATGATTACAATTTTGAACACGATAAACACCAACTGTGGTATGTTTAGACTTTATGTGGATTTCCATTCGATAAGTGATGATGTATGGCACAAGTAGATCGTTGCCAAATATTAGAGCAAATTATGGAAATGAGTAAGCTTAACCTAACGCAGATTTATGAAGGTTAGGCTTGTCCTGGTAATTTGAGCTGGGTCAATACCTTTCTGAAAGACCTCCTAGTTAAGACTTGCAAAATAAGTGTTGTGTGCAGAACTTTAAAGGAATCACTGTGTGATTATTCTGTAAAAATAGGTTTACAGAGCCATTTTTACTGATCTTCTAGCTGAATATACTCTTCACAACAATGCTCTTACAAAATATGTCATTTAATGGAACCATGCATTATTTCTTATTATAATAAGATGAAGTGGCAATGGTTTATAGATTGCTAAATGATTCTGTATTTCCTTTTAAAAACCCTATACAATCTCGCTTTTGTAGAACATGTAGAGACTACTAACCATCAGCATTGTCATTTCTTCAGGGCATTATATTGAAGGAGAATGGAAGTGTAGGTGATGCGGAGAGGATGTTTATACAGGTAAAATAGCTGACTTTTCTTTGTAACCTCTTCGTGATGTAGAGAGGATGTTTATGCAATAGAGATTACTTGTTTCTGGTAGATTCATAAGAGTCTAAACCAACCTTCTTTCCCTATGTTTTTGTGTCCATTGCTTCCTTTTAAGTCACTGGTGGTAAATTGCTTAATTTGACCACAGAAATCTGCTTTTCAAATACTATGTCATGTCACCGGATCTCTAGAACTGTTTGTTCACATCTACAATTGTACTTTCTTCAGTCGCAGTGTGATGCATACTCTTAAGTTTTAACCTGCACTTAACATCAATCCAACATTCCCCCATGCTATTCTATTGCTACATACATTAAAGCTTGCCGCTGCTGTGCAGGCACGGTTCTTTGCACCAGATAAAGCGAAGTCACTGGTGGACAAGTATTCCCGGTAACTGCTGTTTAGGGGTTTGGAATTAAAGTGTTTCGCTGGAGTTCGGAATTTTGCTGTGATCTTGTTATATATAAGGTACCCTGTACCATTTCTTTATCAAAAGCTGATGTTTACATGTATATAAGAGGTCAGATACTGAACAAGTAAATTAGTCAGAAACTTATCATGTTCCCTCAGCCATTTACGGTTAAAGACCACACCCACTTGAGGTTGGTTAATTCATTCTCTTAGCTAGTTTGGGTTTAAAGGAATTGGTTTGAGCAAATTGACATATTTATGTTTTTGCGGCAATATGATTATATCAATGTAATGTGTAAGCCTAACATAATGTCTGTAGTTGATGCTGGTTCCGTATCTCGGAAAAACGATCTCTATTGTTCAACTATTCAGTGGGGTGTAGTTGAAAATGCTGAGCAGAGAACGGAGAATTGAGAGAGATTCAGTCATTAGGCATGTGGTGAATAACTAGTCAGAAATAAAGGTTCAATATATTCTGAATAGTCTCCTTAGAACTAAAATTTTCAACTTTTTTTGTGGATGAATAGACCCCATCAGTTGAATAATTTTGCTAGTAGTTGTTGAAAGAAAGGTGATCCGTTAGTTACTGCCTAAATGGAAAATGGATCCTCCCGAAAGAACGGGTTATATCTGAGTTCCGAAGATCTGAAAGACCTGAATTAGTATGCATTCATTCAGAAAAGACTTGATTCTCCTAATTTATCGCCATAATGAATAAAACTCAGCCAGCCATTAGAGCATTACATAGATATGGAGTGAAGAAAACCATTCCTTGATTGAGGAACTTCTGGTGATTTAAATTAGTGTTCCACATCCATTGGTAATATGTTTTCTTTTTGGGGTTTTCCTCTGTTTAAGGAGTAGTTTTTTTTCTCCAAGGAAAGTCATTGCATTGTTGTTCATTTTTCCTTAGCAAGCATTTCTTTTTTCTGAGGATATACATCCTCTTGTTTCCTAACAATTAATCGCAGTAATCGCTACATAATAATATCATGACTACAAGAAGAATGAAGAACATGGCATGCCAAGTCGTGACACTGGCCCCAAGACAATATCTGCGTATTCCTGGGAGAAGATCTAAAGGTGCTTTCGCAAGAAGCATGCAAGAAGAGCATTCTCGACTGCTCAGTGATGGTCAGCCCGCGGGCAAAAACCAAGTCCCGCGAGGATTCATGGTTGTGTACGTTGGACCAGATCTACAGAGATTTGTGATCCCGATGAAGTTTTTATCACTCCCTGATTTCATGGCTATGATGGAAAGGTCAGCCGAAGAATTCGGGTATGAGCAGGAAGGGGTATTAAGAATCCCTTGTGATGAACAAGATTTCGAGCGATTAATAGCAAGGTGTTCCACGCTCTGCCAAGTTATTTAATGGATGCGTGAGTACTTTTAGGATAGATAGAATCCGTAACATCCATGGGGTGTATTTGGAGTACGCATCTAAAAGTTTAACTTATTTTATACATTCGATCGAATTTGAGGTCATTGAAAACAGAGTAAGTATAATAAAAGGGAAAACGACTTTCAATTGCTATCTTCTACGACATTTGTGTACAACATCTTTTATGGCATCACTTAGATCTTTGATATGTGACCATGTTAATTACTAGTAAACATTTTCATTTCTACATATCGTTTATATATAAAATTAATAGGAGTAAGAAATACAATAAAATAATAATAATAATAATAATAAAATAATAACTATTGTTATTAATAATAATTATTACTGTCAGCATTGACATGGATAAATGATCCATACCTTAAACAAATTATGATAAAACCATATTTCTTATTTGAGTGTTAATTATACTTAAAATAGAAGTGTGAAAGTTGATATATTAATAAATATGTTAATATATGCACATATAAAACGAAACAAAATGATAACTAAGTGTAGCTCAGTTGGTAAGACGCTTCACCTTCAATTAATAGGTTAGAGTTTTGAATCATTCTTTAGCCGTTTAAAGTTAAAATGAAATACATCAACCAACTATTTTTTCGATTTTAATTTGTAAAGTTTGGGATTAGAATTATAGAATACTGTGTTTTAATTGGAATTAGAATCATTAGATTAGTCTAAAGGAATAATAACTATTTTATTATATTATTATCATTATATTATTCCTTCTATTATTATATATTTCAATCTATAGAGTTTATGTTCTAAGTTTCATGTCTTGATTTATTTTTACTCCAATCAAATCAAATCATAGATAAATAGAATATGAAAAAGATTTGTTAGTAATTAAATTGTGTACACCTGTCAAATATCTAAAGAATGACATAGAAGATGTTGTACCAAACTGTCGTAGAGGATCGCGAGTGGACTTTCTTGTATATAGAAAAATTTAGTTTTAATGATAAAGTTAAATGAACCGGGTACGCGATTTTTGGAGAAACAAACTATACCGGTTGCCTATATATAGGCTAAAATATGCTGAAAATTGAGAAAAAGAAAAACACGTAGTGAAACTTATTTGGGTATGTTTTGTGAGTTTCTCTCTTTCAATCTACCGTTTTCTCGTCGGCTTTTCATCGTTTCCACCTTGTTTCTACTAGATTTCAACTAAATAACTTCCATGGACGTCAATCAAGTAAAAACCTCTTTGTTTTTGTGTGTATTTGCAATCCATTCAGAGTTTTGTGTGTGTTTCATGATTTTTTATTCAATTCATGATTTGATGTTTAAAACTTTTATATCCAGTTGATATAGCGTTCAAACTCACAAATCCAAAACGATGAAGAAGCTAGCTCGCCATATTTGAAAATCATTCACAAAAATCTGTTCAGATATGAAAATATATCAGATCTGAACAGCAAATCGTACGTACCTTACAGTTTTAACAACTATTTTTATATTTTTTTAGCTTGTGTTGCATTTTTCTAAATTGTTATATTTTTACGAGTCAATGTTATAGTTTTAAGCATCGATATTACTATCTTTAGCTTGTGTGTTTTATGATTTTTTTAGATTCAATGTTCATGATTTGATCTTTAAAACTTTTAGGTCTGGTAGTTATAATGTTCAAATTCACAACTCCAGAATGATGAAGAGGCTTGCTCGCCAAATCTGAAAAATCTTTCATCACAATATGTTCATGTCTGAATATCAAATCCGTACGTACCTTATTGGTTTAAAAATTATTTTTATAATTTTTAGTTTGTGTTGCATAATCTTGCTATGTTATAGTTTTAAGATGCACATATATATTTTTAAGAGTCATTGTTGTAGTTATAAGCATCAATATTATTGTGTTTAGCTTGTGCTGCATGTTTTTGTCCATTATAATTTTAAGAGACACTGTTGTAGCTTTAAGAGACTATATTACGATTTTATACATTAATATTATTGTTTTTAGCTTGCATTGAATGTTTTTACCTTACTATAGGTTTAAGAGACATTGTTATTGTTTTAAGCATCAACTTTATTACTTTTAGCTTGTGTTGTATTTTTCTGTTTTGTTTACTCTTTGTAACTCGTTTCGCATTATTATGTTTTATTATAGTTTTAAGAATCATTTTTATAGTTTTTAAAAACATCGTTTTTATTTTAAGAATTAATATATTATTGTTAGCCCGTGTTGCATGTTCCTGATTTGTTATAGTTAGAAGAGACATTGTTATTGTCTTATAAGACACTGTTATAATTTTAAGAATTAATGGTACTGTTTTTTTAGCTTGCATTTTGTGTTCATACTTTTTCTATTGCTTCTAGCACGACTTTGATAGTTTTAATAAGAATCGTTATGGTTTTAACTTTTAAGGAGGTACTGATCGATGTTAACATCGTGAGTTTGATGAATATGTCTCTTAAATGTGTCACTACAATACTTAAACAATAAATGATGGAGTGTATAAGTTCACCAAAAAGTTTAATCGTAACAACTTAGTTTGTATTTGCATTAACAATATTGTAATGTCTCTTAAATGTGTCGCTACAATACTGAAGCAATAAATGACGGAGTGTCTAAGTTCACCAAAAAGTTTAATCGTAACAACTCAGTTTGTATTTGCATTAACAATATTGTAATAACTGAATGTTGCAAGTAACTTATTTTAAAAATATGTTTATTAATATTTTAATGATATACATTAAACTTTTAGACTTATTTACTGTTGATTTACTAACATTAACGTTTCACTTAAAACTATAACAAGTCATCTTAAAATTATTATCTAATTTATTAGAACCATCATATCATAAATTAAATATTTAACAAATTATGTTAAAACAATAATTGAAATATATAATACCGACGGATTAAAAACATCAAATTATCTTCTAAAACATAAACAACTATACGTAAAATTGTAACTGTAACTTTCAATCATAACAACTTAGAACTATAATATAATATAGTAAAATCATTTGATGATTTTTATAAAGTTCATTTGATCAAATCGTTAAAATTTAAAAATTGCAAAAAAACCATGAAATTCTTTCACTTTCTTATTCCTCAGATCAATCTTACCATTCCCAAAAATTTTAATTACAATATTGAAAACGAAAACTCTCATCGAACAATATGAATAAGAGAAACAAGAAAACTCATCTTACATTAATGTTAAACCCTAGGAACAAGATCATCTAGATAAATCCCTAAATTTGGCGGCAAAGGTCACTACTTTCGTGAGCTAAACTTGAAGATTAGCTTCCCCAAATTTGTTCCTCAACGCCATTTCTTCGTTTTCACTTCAACATTTCGATGCTATTCCGTAAGCTCTGCTTCTCCATTTCAAAATCCTCTCACAACCCTTTATTTCTTTCCCCAATATCCCTCAACCCTTCTGTCAATTTGCCCTCCAATCCAATATCTTCTTCCAGATCCAAAACCCTAAAATTAGGTTATCAAAGAGCATTTTCTGTCAATTCAAGTACCTTCGTTACAGATAGCACTTCTCACACAGCCATGGATGACCCCAGGAGGCCTGCTCACGTCCCCATTCCCTCACCGGAGTTTGCGGGCCGGGCAGAAGTATTCCGGTCTCTCGAAGCCTCTTTGGGCTCAACATTCAGCTCCCAGCCCATAGTGCCGAACCCTAGCCCTCTGGTTATCGTGATTAGTGGTCCTAGTGGTGTGGGAAAAGATGCTGTGATCAAAAGGTTGCGAGAAGTTAGGGAAGATTTGCATTTCGTGGTTACCGCGACTAGCCGGGCGATGAGGCCTGGGGAAGTTGATGGGAAAGATTACTTTTTTGTGGGGAAAGAGGAGTTCTTGGCGATGATTGAGAAAAATGAGCTGTTGGAGTATGCATTGGTGTATGGGGATTATAAAGGGATCCCAAAGCAGCAGATTAGAGAGTATATGGCGAAAGGGTGTGACATTGTGTTGAGAGTGGATATTCAGGGTGCGGCTACTTTGAGGAGGATATTGGGGAGTAGTGGGGTGTTTGTGTTTTTGGCTGCTGAGAGTGAGGAAGCTTTGGTGAAGAGGTTGATTGATAGGAGGACGGAATCGACTGAGGCTCTTCTAATGAGGGTTGCAGCAGCTAGGGAAGAGCTGAGGCATTTGAAGGACTTCGATTATGTGGTTGTGAATAAGGAAGGTGAGTTGGAGAACTCTGTTTACCTGTTGGAGTCTATCATCGATGCAGAGAAAGCTAAAGTCCATCAAAGGAGGGCAGTCATTTAGATATCCTGCTAAAGTTTCGGTGGTTTAGGTAAGTGTAATACGTGTTTAACTTCTATTTCTTGGTGATTGCTATTGATCGTGTTTGCTGTTGGTATAAGGATATTCAATATGTATGTAATTTATCAACTGTCTGATATCGATCAGTTAAGTGGTTAATCCTATTGTGTCCAGTGTCCTCCAGTGTAAACACCTGCTTAAGAGAAATAATGATCTTTGTCCCGAAACGTGCAGTGTCATGTAACTTTTATTGATGTTTAGAAGGGCAAATGAGAAGCTCTGCCAGCATTGCTTATATTAATATGCTGTTTGTGTACATGTCTTTACTGTTTATTTTGGCTTACTCTAGTTTGAGGCTAGAAAGAGGAGCAGAAGAATGGTTCAAAATGGCTTGATACTTTGTATAAATTGCGAAAGGACTAAAAGTTGCAAGATTTAATATTGATGACCTCTTCCTCTTTTCATTCCTTTACATGAAGGCTATAATCTGTGATACGATTGCATTTTGATGGATGTAGCAGTTCTGGGAAGCAAAACACCATAACATAGGCAAGATATTAAAACGTAAACAAAAGATGCGCGCGCGCACACACACACACACACACACACACACACACACACACACACACACACACACACACACACACATATATATATATATATATATATATATATATATATATATATGCATAACACAGAGCTTGTTAGGAATGGCCAAACTGTCAACAAGTCAGGTCGCAGATTTCTAACAATCTGTAGAGATTTTTCCTATATAAACCAAGTATGCTTGTTTTTGTAAATCATCCCCAACATCTGAGAACTTAATACTTCATGTAAGGTTATTATTATTTATACAAAGCTTTGTATCTGAGATGATTCTGGAACTAATAATTGTCTTTTGTCTGTAATATGATAATTTACTCTCATTTTAGGCGATTCTGCACAACAATACTCTCTTATTTGCTCAAGGCTGCTCTTGCAATTTCATTGAATCTCCTTATGCTTGAAGTTTGAGAAGTAACTGGATGTAGACTGTTGTGTTAGGTGTTTATTTTCAGAGACCACTAGATATCCTATAGTGAGAACAATTTGTTTAGAATTAGACAGGCGGCTTGAATCGGATTCACCTTAAATTGTGTTACCACTTTCTTGTCCATTGTCCGTGCTTGGCTGCTGGTTAGATAAACCAGGTAGATAACTTCTGGATTAGTTGTACTCTGTTTCAGTGTGCAATGTATATAGTGTATGCACCTGACCGTTGTTAGGTAAGCTGTTCATAACTACCTCATTAACAATGTTCCCAACCTTCGTTGTTTTGTTTATACTGCTCTGTTTAGGATGTAGTGTGTTAGTGAATCTTTCCAGCACGAATTCTTTACCAGGTTAGAATAGCCAATTGGTCCAATTCTATGTTTTGTACATTTGTAGGAAACTGCTACTCGTACCGTTTGGTATGTAGTTTCAGTACAAACAGAGTAAAATTGCTATGAGCCTAAGAGAAGGTGAAACACATGATGTTTGGAGAAACTTTCCAATCATCATTAATGAGGATAATTTAAAAAGGCACACAGGAGTTCCTGCTCCGTGTTGTATGTGTCTGTTTTCTTGGTGGTTATTGTACTTCTTGTCTGGACATATATGTTTCAGAGGCAATAATTTGATTATGACTCCTGTTTGTGTTGAATTTTCTTTATTATAGCAGATCAAGATTAGAATGTGATAGATGCATGGAGCTTGAATTATTTGTTTGATATTGTAGTTTGATTAATGATGCTACTTGCAACCATGTTTGACATAGTAGTATTATTCAAACATCAAACATGCAAGTTTTTCATTTTATACTAGAGGTATGCAGAATCTCCACCTAATATGATGGATGCCATGTTAGGCATATAACTTTGTTAATATCCCTGTTACAGTCTTTAACACTCATTTTACTGCTCTTTCTCCATTTGCAAGGATAAAGCCGACTAAGTTTAAACATCTTTCTGAACCGTGTCGAGTTGTAATGTGAAGAGTGTTATATTGATTGCTTGCATATTTACTTTCTTTTCATGATCAGCACAAAAGTGAAAACACCGGTAGAGAAAATAATGTTTTTCTTAATAGATGGCACTAATGATGTACCTGCTAAAGCCAAGACGACAAGTAACAAGCAGCCATATCGTCATCTTCATAATTTTATCAGCCGGGTGAGTATATTTATTTGTGTCAACTGCTACTTGGCCATGACTTTGACTAGGAAAAAACCAACTTTGAGTAGAAAATATACTACGTTTAAGCTGCAGACTTTCTGGAAAATTTTAACTAAAACTGATCTTGATTGGTTTAGTTAATCTACTACAGTCAAATCATAGGTTAGGTTAGAAAATCTTGGACTTAGATTTATCCTACGCATCATTCGCCTTCCAACTATTTATTAACTTCCGACACTATTCGAATTAATTGGAAAATCGTTATCGAAATTAATTTTCTGCCTTCCTCTTGGAAGTTTTAAGAAGTTGATGCACATAGCGTGGCTGATGCCACCCGGTTCGTTACCTTTTTAGTACTTTCTGCGAAATTGGGCAAGTTTTTTGTGGCTCATTATATATCACTGGTAATCAGAGTAATCCGTAAATGAATGATAAATGTGATAGAGAAATTATTAGTTTCTTATACTCCAAGGTATGCAAGGACCCCACCCAATCTTAGCCGAAAGTCTTTATCTTCATTCTTGACAAAGAAGAAGACAAGCAAGCCACAAACAACCCCCTAAATTGTCCCTTTAAAGGCTTTAACACACCAAAACTACGTCATAAATCATACATACTACAAGATTGGTTGTCCAAAATAAGTATGGTATCGAGCCTTGAGATGATACGGTTAGAGATGTTAGTACTTAAAAGTATTATTGAATTATTTAACATATACAAATACCAAATTAGAGACGGTTACGTGAGGCTAACATTTATTTCCCCTTTCTAAAAGAGACAACCAAAAAGCTGAACAGCCTAACAAAGTCATCAACATAATGAGTTTAAAAGATGGCCATACCACTTGCCATAAAAAGAGACGCAACTTAACGATTTTCTTTTCTTCTGAATCCTAGAGAAGCAACTTCAAGATTTCCACATCCTTAAACGTGCACCCTAAGCTCAGTCTATCTAATCATCTCCTCTTTCATACTAGTATATCATACTATATAAATAACCCAACTACTACATGCTTTTAAAATCCATAATACATTACTTTTAAACTTCTCAGCAAAGAGTCTCAATCCACTCACAAGCTAGCATCATTGTCTCATTCTCTATACATTTTTTAATCAATCCCACAATTTTTTCCCTATCAAAGTACACTGCCAAGATGAAGATGGATCACAAGAATTCACCTATACAAAGTGAACCTAGCATCCATCTGCAAATATCCGACTTGAACGCTAGGCTCAGTGATGCCGAAGGCATCCTGAGCCCCAGTGTTCCCACGATTTTCCAGCCTCAAACGGGCAGCATGAACACGGCTAGCACCAATACAGTTGACTCCGCGTATGTGTCGAAACCGCCTGTGAGGGCCCCGGAGAAAAAGCTTACGCTTTTCGCCCTTCGTCTTGCTATACTTGAGAAAGCGGCATCGAGTATTGGAACGCTTGGTTTCATATGGGCTACGGTGGTTCTACTTGGAGGTTTTGCGATTACTCTGGATAGTACTGATTTCTGGTTCATTACGGTCATTCTGGTGATTGAAGGAACTCGTATATTCAGCAGGAGTCATGAGCTGGAATGGCAGCATCAGGCGACCTGGAGTATAACCGATGTTGGGATCAATAGCTTTCGAGCTATAAAGTCCAGCTCAAACTCCATTGCTGCAGCCGTAAAACGCGTCTTCAGCCCAGTAGTTATTCGAAAGAGCAGCCTGCAGAGCAGAGAACTGTCGCCTCGGCCTGGATCACAACCAGGTCAAAAGAATGTCTTGAAGATGCCAACTCGCGTATGGGCGAGTAACGATGTTCCTCTCCTTCCGTATGCGAAATGGATGTTCATTTCAAGAAATGTAAGCAAGATACTATACTGGTTGCAATTAGTTTCTGCCACTGCTTGCGTGGTTCTTTCGCTGATAAAGCTCGTGTATCGGAACTATGGAGAAGTCGAAAAGGGTGATAGTGACAAGAGAAACAGGAAATCGGCCCTGATTATGTTTTACTCCTTGGCCTTGGCTGAGGCATTGCTGTTTCTTTTGGAGAAGGCCTATTGGGAATGGAAAGTCAGTGTCATGAAGATATTGGATAAAGTGAACAAGGAGTGTGGATTTGACGAATCGGGTTTGATTTCGATCAGGAGGTTCTTTTACGATGCGTACTCCAGGTGCGTGAACGGGAGCATTTTCGATGGACTGAAGATGGACATGGTTTCTTTTGCTATGGAGCTCTTGGACTCAAATTCGTCTGACGAGCAGCTGGTTGGAGCCAGAATCTTGCAAAAGTTTTCCACGAAACAACAGTTTGCTGATGATACCCTTCAGAAGATTGGAACTAACATGTCAGTGATGGAGAGGTTAGTGGAAATGTTGAATTGGAACGATTCTGATGAGGAAGAGATTCGGCATTCAGCTGCTGAAATCTTAGCGGAACTAGTTGGTAAAAAACAGAACTCTTTGAGAATCGCAGGTATACCTGGATCCATGGAGTCGATATCGTCCTTGTTGCATGTAAGCCGAAGCCATAGTGGAGCCTGTGATGAAATCTCGGAAAAACAGATGGTTTCCCACAGAGAAAACTGCAGTTCTTGGGAGTTGAATCAGCTTGGGCTTCAAATATTGAAGAAACTTGCACGCGATCACGATATATGTGGAATGATTGGTAACACGAAAGGCCTATTGCCAAAAGTTGTCGATTTTACACACATAGAAGAGAGATTATTGACGCATCCTACAGTTACCCATTCCCAAATATTGACAGTTAAACGAGCATTGCAGGTACAATTTCTAATGCATTCCCAGCTGAACATTGCTTATATTTATAAATTGTGTTTACTTACCTCGAATACAACTCTGCTCTCCAGGTTCTAAAGATGCTAGCGAGTACTTCAGGTGCAGCAGGCAAGCAGCTGCGAAAAGAGATATCGGAGAATGTATTGACAATAAGCTATATCAGAAACATACTAAGATATGGAGAAAAACAACCAGACCTACAAATGTTAGGGATTGAGGTCTTGACAAATCTGGCAATAGAAGAGGAAGCAACCGAAAGGATCATGGCTACTGGTGGAGTTGTCAAGGAGTTGTTCAATATATTCTTCAATGGTAAAATACCAGCAGATAAGAGTCATGTGAGATCAGCTTCTGGTGAAGCACTAGCAATGCTGGCCCTCAAGAGTACATGCTCCTGTCATACGATTCTTAAGTTGAAGATAAATCAAAAGCTGATTGAAGCGTTGGAAGTTCCATTGCTTCGGGTACACGTTGCAAGAATTTTGCGGAACTTGTGTGTTTATAGTGGAGATGACAGTTTTGAGGAGTTAAAGGGACTAACTGCTGCAGGACCTGCTGTAAGTAATTTATGTTTAAAAAAAACTGAAAAAATAAGAATATATTAATAAAATTAGTTCTGATTAGGTGTTTCTGTATTCAGGTCTTGGAATCTGTTATGAGAGAAGAGAACAAGCTGCAGGAAGTGATGATTGGAGCAGCAGCAAACATTTTCAAGTTCATGACATGTGAAGAATCAAGAACAATGTTCAGAGAAGGTGGTATAAGAGAATTCGACCTAGCTCATCGACTTTACATGATTTTGAGGAAGTATGAGTACCCTTCTATAAGAGTTCCAAGCATAAGAAGGTATGCCATTGAGCTGGCGGTTTGGTTGATGAGAAACGATGATGCAAATATTCGAGCATTTCAGAGCCTAGGCATGGATAAGGAGCTTGAGTCTGTCATGGAGACAACATCAGAGCTGGAGAATTTCAACATTTTCTCTGGAACTGTTGGCCTATGTCGCCATGCAATACCCATGCAGTCGCTCATTGAAACTGCATCACAGTTGCTGCAGGAAGAGCAAAACCACCAGTAAATCAGACTTCACAGGCCAAAGGAACTGCAAAGATCTTCTGGGTGAAAATGTACCGGAGTTATTAGAGATATTTTTTCATTTTTATGCATGGAAACATATTCTTATTCTTGAATAACTTATGCACATAAGAAATCTATTCCATACAGAGTTGAAAATTTCTCTTCTTGGCCATCTGTCTCCATCCTAATCTAATCCACATTCTTGTTCATGAAAACACGACTTTAAAACGATAACGCTGAATGGCTGGCAAGACGACTAAGAACACAATTTTTGTACCCGTTCCCGTTTTCTCTCCTTGACAAGAGTTGAGGACTGGCTTATTATTTGAGCAGAATACACTCAAAAATAAAAGGCCACAGGAAGTTCAGAACTGTTATACTATTCATATACACAAATCAAGAGAGTTGGAACCAAATGTTCACAATCAAGTTTAACCAAAGTGACCAAACAATTACATTAGAATCAGAACACCATCTGCACCACATGTACATTACCTGGAAAAGAATACTTTAACTATAGTTACAACATACAGTACTACAACTTACAACAAAGTGTTCCAAGTTACAACGAAGTGTAATTGTGTTCTGTCAATGAGACGAACTGAAGCATTCTGATTTTCTGTCCAGTGTTCCTTCATATAGTCCTACTGCAACATGCCAATTACTTCACAAAAACTATCACACCCAAGAACAAAAGATGTACATTCAACAAATGCATTCTCCACAAATAAATCCAATAATCATCTGCCCTTAAAGAAATTGAGATCCCAGCGACGTAACAGGCCATCCATTATATTGGTTGTTGGGCTTTTCTCAACTTTTACAGTAACTGTGGTCCGATCAACTAGGTCAACTTCAGATGATCTTTGATTGCTTGAATGTGTATCAGTGTGAGATACTGAGCAACTTGTTTTTCCTTCCATGTCGCAAGGAGCATCTACCGGGGTTTGTGCCGTAACTAAGCTGACCTTGTTATTTACATTTGTATCCGGCATATTGTGGTTGGACATTGAATGACAAGGAGAAGATTCTTCAGTTTCAGAAGATGATGGTATGTTTGACGGGCTAAGCATTTGAGATGTGGAATTATGCTCTCTGACCACTGGAGTAGCAACTGATTCGGTGCTTAAAGATTTACTCTGAGTAGGCACAGAATCTTCTTGTTCATGCTTCAGAGCTGGCTCTTCTACAGGGATACTTTTGCCACTATCAGGTGATTGTTCTTCAACAGATGGGTTTTTCACATCCATGTCCTTTAATGACTCAAGTATTGCTACCATAAACATCTGAAATAAAATAGTAATCAATCAGCTAATAAAGTTCGTCAGATGAAATCGGAGAAGGGCTAATTTCACAGTTTGATGGAATATACAGAAAACAAATCTGTGTGAGCAACGACAGAAAGGTGTCCGGGGTATAATTTCGAGAAAAATAATAATATAATGTGACAGTCGTACCCTTTCTTCTTCCTCCACATTGCTTGGAAAATCTGCCAAGGTATCGAGAGAGTACTCCACATATTCATGATCATCTATTGATGATGGTAAATGAGCTCCAGTGCTAGGGCTACCACCCGAGAGATCAAAACTAATCATATTAGAAGATGAAGCATGAGAATCAGACCCCCTGCTTTCCAACTGCATAGGAGAAGTCAGTAATTTAGAGAAACGAATCACTTATGAAGGAAAACTCTGTATGCAGGAAATTTGTGTTAAATATTGTCTAAGTTACCCCGGCATCATGCTGATTGCCATTAGATGATATATCTGATGGAACCTGAAAACGGAGAGTGTAATATTTAATGATATTATCCAGGATAAAGAAGTTGAATGCAATGGATGAGCAATTTAACTAGAGAATAGGCCCATCGATAGATTGTACGCTCTAAGAGTTGCAGAAATACAATATCAGTTTTTGGTTTAGACTCTGTAATGCAGACTTTTCAGTGTAGGGCATTTAGCATGGATAATATACAAGTGGAGACAATACATTACCACTATTGAGCTCATAGGCCTCCGAGAACGAAGTTGCTTTATGGCATCCTCGGAGCTACTAGCAGCAGGGCCTGAACATGATTATGCATGAGGAAGTTCTGATCTTGGAGAAAGAGTAATACAGATTGAATAACAAGAAAAGAACAAGTAAACTGGAGCTTAAATATATACCAGCAGGTGAACCTGATAATTCATGCAAGTCCTCCGCATCATGAACAGTACTCCAAGTACCCTGGATGTACCAATATAAATGACAAATGTTAGGAAACACAAGATGTAGCCAAAAAGAACCTGGTCAAACCAACATTTGAAGCACTTACCTTATCGAAGTAGTCATGATTCAAGTCAAAATATGAAGTCCCTGCTTCATCCTCTGGCGGTTGTAGAACATTGTTGAAAAAAATGCTTATAGAATCGAAGTAAAACTGTGGGCGGGGAGAGTTGTGATCGCCCTCAAATTTGATTATATTTTTGTCCCCCTAGAGATTAGAGAGAGATTAAAAGGGGAAATGAGAAAGCAGCCAGTATACGAACATGGGAAGATAAGCACAAATCGGTGAGAATCAAATGGACTTCACATTAGGAAATCTGCTTTCACAAGTTGGTCGGTCAAACAGGATCAGAAGAAAGTGACTTGTGCAATTTTTCTTGAAGAAAATGATGCAGCTCAGGAAAGTCCATGGAGAACATATGCATGAAAAATAGATCTAGGATACATGTGAAAATGCAAAATACAGCTCAAGGGTAAAGTAGAAAGGCAGAAAGCAGAAACTGCAAATGCTTCGAAAGAGGATGAAATTACCACATAAGCGTCACATATACGATCAGAATGATGAGGCTGTATGAAATCATCATCTATGGCATGACCAAATAGGACCGGGACAAAAGAAGATTTTGCAACCTGAAAATAATTGAACACACACCGAAATATAATTGCTTGGAGATAAAAATGAGAAAAGGGAAAATTAAACATGGATTTAGTTCTGGAATTCCAGTCCAGCATTCAAATAAAACATGTATTCAAAAATGTGTAGGCTCCGAAAGATTGCTTGTTCTATAAAATTGATCAACCAAATAGCTTTCATCTGGCGATCCAGAAAACAACAAATGTAAGGGTAAAGGAAATTTTGAGCTCCTACATAATCCATGCATCTATGATTATGAAAGTTTCCGTCCAATAGAAGTGATAGAAAGCACGATAATGGTTTAACAGGAACACCTGAGGTTGAGATACCTTTATGGTGTTCAGGTCAGATATGTCAAATTTCGCTTTTTTCTGAATTGCTCTCCGCATGTACTGAATAGCAAACTTAACCTGAATCAAGAGACAGCAGAATGTTAAAGAGCAAGTTATGCCAAATTATTAGTCAATGCTAAAAACATCAATGTTAAAAGACATTTACATGAACGTATCTTCCATTGTTCCATGTGCATGTGACCTATTAATAAATTAGTGGCTTACAGTGAATTTGGGAAGCCGGACTTTGTATGTATCAACCAGTTCCATCATCAAGTCGACCAAATCAGAGAATGGGCTGTCCAGAACCATTCCTGCAATGGAAGGATCCTCTTTTCCATACATCAAGCTGAAAAATGAAGAATCTCAGACTCATTTTTTGGTAATAGAAACCCAAGGTTAGTGGGAAAGCACAACCAAAAAAGATGGAGGTAATTACACATTAGCCCATAGTATCTATGATGTTTATAACATGACCATATAAGTTGACTCATATTGTCATGCTGATTGTTTTCCTTTATCAAAATGAGGTTGCGGACATGATGAAAGTTAAATCTCCAACTTCCATATCATGCTCAGCTCGAAAGTATCTTACAGCAATGCCATGAATGTACATAAAGTACTTGCTCCATAATGTACACATACAAAACTGCATATTTGCAATTAAATGTAAACATACAATAACAATTCATTCCATAACGTGCTCTACAATGTATATAAACAGCATACTATAATAAGTATATATGGAATTACATGGAGGTCCTCTCACTTACATGTAACACTATTTTAAAAAACAGTGATTTATGGAAGGTGAAGGGTCTTTAGTCTTTACAAGGCTTCAAAAGCATCAAGAAATCCATTTCTTCAGAACTTTGGTAAACTCAGCAAAAATTAACGAATGGAATTCAGAATTCCAAACAGGGTGTAATTACTGTGAGCCCTAGGGTACAATTATTACCACAACATGTAAAATCATGAAAATTCAGGAAGGAGCAGAAAGCATACCAATTCTACTCGTATGGAAACATAGTCAAGTTACTCATGAAGGAGATAAAATACTAACCAAGTAACTGCACCCATAGAACGGCCCCACAAGCCAATGAAGGAAACATTGCCATCTGACCGCAAATAATTAACAACAGCTCTGAGATCATCCTTCTGCAGATAAAAGATTGTTTAAAGAAAAATAAGTACTGTGGGATACTTGGTGCTATATAAGAACAACTAATATTGTAACTAAAATCAACATATGACCACATATTTAATGTACAAAAAATGGGGTTTTAACAGTCATTGTTGCAAGCTGCTTCTATAGGTTTAAATAGAGAGTTCGGTTTGTCACGTGAAAGGGAATGAATCAAGAATATATCTGCCACTAAGTACTGTCATTATGCAACCAGAAAGTACCACATGGATGACTGTTGCATACTCATTTCAGGTCACAAACACCACAAAATGAATTTCATACTAATAGAGTGAACATTTCCAAAAGAGTTAATGTAGTTGATACTTGATAGATATCTATGCTTCACATTACCACATAGTTGAACTAAGTTATATTACATGTGGCATTCAATCTAAAATATAGTTGAATGAATTATACCACGTTAGCACATTATTGAGGTCAGCTAACACAAAACAAGGATATGACTCGAAGGGCTACGTACTTCATACCAACCCAGACTAACGTAGTCTCCTCCAGAGATTCCAGAACCAGAGAAATCAAGAGTGAAAACAGTGATATTTGATGGCAACAATATTATAGCAGCTTCACTGGCATCTGTTCGGCAACCACTGAGAAAGATCATGATATAGAGCTAATTAGGAACATTTATGATGACATGGATAAGTAAAAAATCATTTTCACCTCAAACTCCTGGATGATGCATAGAATGCAATAGCTAGTGCACTACCAGAGACAAAAGGTGAATGCAATTTTTCCAAATATATTGCTCCTTGGTCCAATAAATAAGGACTTGCCGACTTGGTACTGTTAATAGATGCAACTTACAGCTGAACCCGTATTAGATCAAGTATTTTCAGCTTAGAGATCTCAAGTTTCAGTCTCATGAATACCCAATCAGATTTCATTTGAACAAACTGAGATTATGGTGACTGGTGAGGAGGACCTAACCACAACCTATATTTTGGCAAAAAAACATGTATATACTAACAGCGACAATTATGATGTTCAAAACATATCCCTAACAATGAGATTAAACTCATTATCAAACTAATTTTCATGGTTAAGTACAGATTATGACTTCATATATCATGGTCAGCAATAAAAAAGACTGGTAACAGAGATTATCAAAACAATAATGGATGTTTCAAATAAAGACGTTAATAACCTATTTCCATGGCAATAGATCACACATGGCAGTGTCTTTCCTTCAGGAGGTGCAATAGGCATGTAATGGCTGCATTGAAGAACATGCCCTCGACTATTTACAACCTGCAGGATGAGAAACCATTCATGCATGAAAATTACTTCACACATTTTTATCAAACAATATAGCAATATATTTTACCTGCAATTGACCATACCCAATCACTTGATTTGCTAAAGGATGTCCTTTTAAGTAATATAGAATTTCAATAAACAAATTATCCTTTGTGATGTGTAACAATTATTACTAGCACACTGTGGGCCCTAGTGTCATTGTGCATAACATAACACCTACAGACAAGTGATTGTTCAAAAATTTCAGCTGCAGCATATGTAAACAAGCCACTCACCTCTGTATCTTTCCTCTGGTACCATTTGCCTTTCAGCATAAACTCTTGATCCAACAAATCATTTTTTGGATTGTATTCAGCTCTGCAAGTTAGATAATAAGAGGATGTTGGTTCAGTCAGTTCACATAATAATAGAACGATTTAAGTTGAGATAATATATCATGTTAATAACACTTAGAAGAAACCACTAATTTTTCGGGACACAATTATACAGCTATAACCTAGAGATAGCAGGTATAGAGGTCTGTTAGGACCTCATTCGTGGAGCACAGCTTTGTAACGATTCTGAACGTTAATTTTCTTATACACCACACATACTAATAACACCTAGAGAACACTCCAGCACACTTATGGAACTCCAAAGATAATCGAGAAAGCATTTGCAAGATCCGGATCATTCTCTAATTGCATAACTGAAGGTTTACAATAAAAACTTACATCACATACATTGATTGTCCAGGCCTCCTACATCTAAGATGCTTCAGAGGTTCAATTGGATACATTGCTACTATGTTTTACCAGATCAATTAACTTGAAAAGAATATGAACATGCAATGAAAAAGGAATAAATTCATATTTGGAACAAGAGAAGCCATCATGTTTCTTTTCTTACTAAAGATCTGTCTCTCATTTCCCTTGTCGCAATGTATATAAATTTATAGCCAAAACAAATGACTGTAGTGTGAGAGGATCAATAACATCCTCTGGGAGATTAACACCTTTCAGCTGTACTCAATCTCTTTTAGACCTACAGAAGTGGATTCAATCTCACCTAGAACTAGACGTACTCAGTCAGCAAGTTTCGAAAGATTCTACTTAAACAACAAAGTACACAGATATCAGTTCCAGACTTCCAGTGGATTAAAGCAGTATCTGAGTCCCAGCAGGGGAGATTCGAAAATGTACCCAGACAATCAATCAAATGTGACATCAATTACAATCTAAAGGCCTCTTACATCTGTGTTAAATCTTTTCAAATGGGCATTACCAGTCCAAGATCAAGATTTGAGTCTCTAAAAGACTAACATGAATAGAATACCATAAAGCTCTAAAAAGTAAAACAATGAATTCTTCATCTAAACAACACAAAGATCAAAAGTTGAAGCATTAATCATAATTCAAATGAAATTCCATGCCAGAAGCACACACAACTAGCCTTAAATGAAGACTAAGTCGACCAAACCATTGCATCTCAAGTTCTCAACTTCCAAAAAGGAGAATAATTTCAGCAAGAAATCACAATTCGAATGGAGAGAAGATTACATGTGGATGGAGGCATGGAGCTGGACGGATGATGATGAAGGAATCAAAGACGTCCAATTCGAATGAACATAAATCGGTTTCGGAGATCAAAAGTCGCGAGACTCGCGACGATGAAGAAGAAGAAGACAACCAATCAATTCGATTTCAGATCAGATAGATTGGTATCACCGTATCAGACTATTAGCCCATCAATTTGATTTGGAGAAGAAGACAGCATATAGCCAGATGAAGAAGAAGAAGGAACATTGAAGAAGAAACGATGAAGAAGAAGATTAGGGGATCTGATATAACGGGTTGTATGGGATGAAATGGACTGAATAATTGTTACGGGTTTAGCACCCGTACGCGATCGATAAAAATATTTCGGGTTGGGTACGAGTTCGGGTTCCAGAACCCGTAAATGAACTTTGGGTTTCTACCCACGATTTTTTTTAAGTTTCGGGTTGGGTCGGGTTCCTACCCATTTACAAGACTAAACGGGACGAGGCTTACACCAACATGGTTCACGATTCAGAAGGATCTCAACTATATGAACCGGGGCAGAATTGAAAGTCGTTTGATGTAGTTTTGGTTGCGAAACAGGGCTTGGTACTATTTTGGCTATTGCGTGAGAGGTAAATTTGATGTTATGATGACACGGTGATGATGATGATTAATGTAAGAACCGCAAAATTTCCTCGTGTATCCGAAAAAAATTAATTTAATATTAATTTTCTTATTTTGCACGAGCAAAAATATTGCGTGATTATATTAAGTCGAATTTAGAATTTTAACGCCGAGCGGATTCGACGTTAGATTGAGAATTGGTATTATATTAATAAAATAATAATAAAAATAATAAAATAAAAATTATTTATTTTAATTTTCTATGGCTTGAGTTCAACTCAAAAAGTGCCCGAGAATCGATTTCGTATTTTTTCGGATTTTATTTACGAGTCGTTTGGAAGCCAGAAGAAGCCAGGTGTATATAATGGTAAAGTTACCAATATACCCCTACCTCCTTCTTCTCCTTCCTTTCAAGCAAGGCCATTTTAGTCATTTTGCCCCCTTCTTCTTCCCCAAATCAACTAAGCCGTCTGTTCCTTCACTTTCACCGTGCCAATTCACCTCGTCTCGTGCCAAGCCGCCCCATCCGGCCAATCCGCGCCATGGCGGCGGCGCCGGGCCATTGCGCGTGGAAGAGGCGGAGGACACGCGTCGGGGAGGGAAGAAGCGGCCGGATACACGCGTTGGCACGGAGAAGCCGCCATGGCTGCGTGTCCCGGACACTTGGCGCGAGCGGGCCGTGCCAAGCTGCCGCGACCGCCTCACCCACGCCGCCACTCTCCTATATATACCCCGACCTCTTGCCCCATTTCCTCCACACCTCCATTTTGCTCTTCTCCTCTTCCTGTCCTCCACACACCAACACCTGCCGCCACCCGCTCCACCACCACTGCCCGACTGCCTTTCTTGTTCCGGAATAGAGTCGTTCGCTTGATCAAAATTTCGGTAAGTATCTCAGTTGTATTTCGATTTTATTCAAATAACGAACGAGAAATTAAATAATAATATCTCGCAGTCGTGCCGCCCCGACAGCACCACCTCGACTGCCGACACGCTGCCCGTCGCCACCCCGCCTCACGCTCGCACATTGCTCGGTTAGTGTCGCACTTACTCCTCGTTTAATTGTCATATTATCGTATTTTGGGGAATTAAATTATATCGTTATACTGTTTAAATTATCACATAGAATAGCTGGTAATATTGCATACTGTATATTATGTGACTGAGTTGGGTATAGTGTCGACTGGCCGTCGACTATAGGTTGTTTGTAGCAGGTTGCGGACTGGTTGTTGAGTGTAAATTATACTGTATACTGTTGGGATGCGTGTAGACGTCGACTGGCCATCGACTAGGGATTATAATAGCATATACTGCCTGTGTTGAGGCGTAGTTAAC
The DNA here is from genome assembly GCA_036897095.1 of Plantago elongata. Classification (NCBI taxonomy): domain Eukaryota; kingdom Viridiplantae; phylum Streptophyta; class Magnoliopsida; order Lamiales; family Plantaginaceae; genus Plantago; species Plantago elongata. The sequence goes on along the minus strand of JAYMSP010000758.1, from coordinate 1,827 downwards.
TGGCCAATTGCTGTTATAGGTTTGGAAAATATACCAAGACAGACTTGCTGTCTGTTGTCTGAATTTTATCTGTTAGAAGTCATATACCGGATTTAATTTCCGAAAGCAAAATAATATGTCGAATTAACTGTTTTCAGAAGAAATAAATAATTTTAGGAAATTATTTAAGATTAAAGGTTGAGTTTTGTTAAATAGTGTCGATTATTTTAAAACGTCGATTATTTAATTAATTAAAGTGTCGTAGATTCTGAAGTAAGTATAAGAGTCGGGTAGACGTTAATTTTGCGTACACCATAGGACTTGCAGACTAGTATATTTAGACGTGTCGTAAAACTGTTGGGGAATTTTCGGGAGTCTTTTTAAATTATCTAGTGTTGGGATTAAGTAGTATTGTTTATTTATTTATCAGGAATTACGAAGTCGCCTAACGTGCAAGATATCTACGGTGAGTGATTACGAGCTTTCGGCATCCGGCCCTAGGAAAGTTGATTCCGTTCCTTACTTGCCATTTCATATCTGTTCATGTTATGTGCCTGATTGTCTAACACTGACTGCGGACACCCGACGACGACGACCGACTCCGACTCATACCGACTTAGATTACTAACGGTATCACTATAGATGACCTGTACTTAGGATACCTTACCTGTATTGACTTGATATTTTAAAATTCCAGTTACTAAATTATACTGTACCCTGAGTCCGTTTTATTAATCCCGGTTACTGACCTCGGTCCTGTTTACTGATCCTGTTTACTGATACCATTACCGATCCTTTATACTGGTCCTGTTTACTGATCCTCATGCACTGCACTGCACGAAAAATGTTTTCCTGAAAAATGCAACCACACGCTAAAATTCTTTTGGGAAGCCGTCGACATCCTGTTTAGCTGGGTGATGACACCTGCAGCGATCCTGTTCTATCCTGTCCTGTCTTGTTACTGTTGCGGTTTCCCCACTGTTAAAAAAACTGCCTGATCAGTGTGTGTGTTGGTCTGCTGTATTATTGCATTAGTACGCATTCATGCATGCTTGACTATCCTCACTGAGTCCTTGTGACTGGCACTCTCCCTGTTTCAATAATTTTGTCTTTCCCAGATTTTGAGCACGAAGAAAGGATTTGGTAGCTAGCAGACAAACGGACTCTAACTGATTTATGTTGCTGATCTATTAGTATAACTGTGTGTCTCCTGTTTCAAATCATCTAGTACCTTTGGGTTTTATAACGAATAATATTTTGATATATATTTGGAATATTCGGCACAACCCTTGACGTCCGGACCAGACCGTGGGCCTTACAGCACGCGTTACTTTGTGAAGCGAGTCAGGAGGTGTGAGTCGTATCTAGCCGAGGCGCGTGTTCCGGTTCCTGCTCGACCTGGTAGCCGACCGAAGGGGGGAGTCGGTGAAGTTGGTAGTACTTAGTGATGTTCTTGTTAGATGGTGAAACTTTTGGAATTTGTAAGTTTGTGGAACTTGAGCCACCATGACTTTGCTTTCATCGCCATTTATGTCGGGTTGGGTTATTTTGCGCTTCGTGTTGTTTGTGTTAGCTCATTGTGATTTGCATTACCCTCAGTGGGGCTGGATTGGTTATGTATGTTCGGATGTTTTCAGACTTTTTAGGACTTTGGCCTTCTTGTTGTTCAAGTTTCGTGTTTGGTAGTCTTTTTTGGGAGTGATTCAGTAGGTTGTTGAAGTCTTGCTGTGAGTATGTACAAGAATAATAACATATAGAATTTCGAACACATAACTTTAATGAGCATGACCAATCTACTACAAGAGGTATAGCATTTTCACAAAAATGTTTCTTATGTGCAGTTCACGG
>JAYMSP010000757.1:0-42098 GCA_036897095.1 Plantago elongata | reverse complement strand
TATATATATATATATATATTCTTTGAAAACTTTCTACATCTATTTTTTTTAGTGTATTTCAAATTATAATTTTTAATTTTGCACTGTCCTTTTTATAAAATGTGTACTTTTTCTTCATATTTAACACATATATATGATAAATTATTAATAAAATTATCATTTTTTTTCATATCTTTGCATTAACAAGAATAAAAGAAACTTTTCTTTTAGTATTTTTTGTTATTTATGCTTATACGCACTAGGCATTTTATAATTCTGGCTCCGCCTTTGCGTGAATTAAATTTTACTGTATTTATTAGAGGTGAATCATCTTTTCAACAGTCGCGCTACACTACCATTACCACTGCTAAGACTCTCCATTCTCCTCCCATTCTTATTACCTCTACTTTTGGCCACACTTTTACCCTGAAAATTATACTGCTAGTAAAGAAATGACAATTGTATCGAGCTGGCAAATGAAATAAACTTGGTTGTCCTTGTTGGAATTTTGACCCAAGGGAAGATGAAAAGGAAGAAAAAGGTAGTCGTGAAATTGCACACATGCGTCCACATGAAAAGAAGAGATCCCCAATCCGTCTAATAATTCATCCACCATATTATCATTCATTCACACCACGCTTCTATATTTGGGAAAAATCCAGCTTCAAAGGGTCAAATACATATTCAACATTTCATTCTTAAATAAAAAATATTTTGATTCCCAAAATGAAGTCTTAAAAGAACACCCAAAAAAGAAAATTAAAAAAATGTCTATGTACACATTTTATTTTTATTTTCCAAATCGTCTCTCTAAACTTTTAACATCTTTTTAAAATATACTTGAAAATGAATTATTTTATTTTTTTGGATAAAGTGCATATCAATATAATTTAGATGCATATTGAAAAAATACTACATAGTTAATTATGAATAATAAATTGTACAAGTCAAGTCAAACCGTAACTTTCCATCGACTCAAATTCATAAGTCTCAATCATATAAATTTCATTCTTATTAAACTCGCGACTGAAAGAATAAGAATATCGTAAGTAATTATATATTATTATGAAATGGTGAATTTTGAAAAGACCAAAAAGCCTCATAAATAGAAACAAAGCATCAATCAAGGTGAGGTAATAACTCAAAATTTTGGGAGTAGACAGCTCTCATTACAAGACAAGAGAATCTTTTAGAGCCCCAAACAAACCTTATTCTTCACTTCCAATGGGAGGGAAATCAAATGAAATGCAAATGAGCTGAAAATGATGTTGTTTTCTCCAATTTCAGCAATGAATTGAATTGAAGGAAAGAAAGCAAGCTACTAGAACCATAAAGTTTCAATCTTTTTCATCCTCCATTCATGCTGTAACTTCTCCCTCTCAACCCTTTTCTTGAAACACTCCTGTTTCTCCATTTCTAGCTCACAGTACATTACATTCTTTAATTTCAGCCAACCCCATTAATTCATTGCACCCCATCTATCAAACTCACTTCTTTTCTTCAGATCTGCTGTTATTTTCCCATATGCTGTTTTCTTGAGCTGCACTCAGGTACTTTTTTTGCTTTTTCCTATTCAAGATTTTATTTTTGTCTGTGTGTTTTTAGTTGTTGTTATTGGTGTTTATTTATATGTGGTTGTGGTGGTATTGTAGAGTGTAGACTAGTTGTCTTGTCCTGTGCAATGATGTCGTCGGCTGAAGGGTTTGATCCGAGCAACCTGCATTTGAAGAAGGAATTGACTCAAATAAGGAAGGCGGCTAGGGTGTTGAGGGACCCCGGCACCTCATCCACGTGGCGGTCGCCGATTAACTCGGCAAGATCCCTCACCAAGCACCACTATGTGCATCATGCCAAGAGTGGTAGCATTGGCAATGGTGATGGTATTGCACTAGAAAGTAATGGTTATGGTGTTGGTAAGGTTGGTAGTGGTGTTAAGGGGAGTGGGAGTGTGAAAGAGAAGGATAAGAGAGTGTTTTTGTGTAACTGGAGGAGTCATAAATCTGAGAGTGAGAGGAGTAGACAGAATGGGGAGGATTATGTGGGGGATGGGATGGGGGAAGGGTCATCGTCTACGATAGAGGAGAGTGGGGATGGGGATAGCTTGAGTGATGCACGGAATAATGGTGGGAATGATACGAAAAGTGATACGTATTTGAGTGATAGTAGGTATGCATCGGCGATTTTTAATTGTAAGGATACAAATTTTACACCGCCTATTAGGCGTACTATTAGGAAGAAGACTAAGCGGAGTAATTATTCCAGTGCTAGTTTGAAGAATCATCATAGTCATAAGTTGCAAAAGAAGATGGTCACGAGTAGGGGAGGGAAGGGTGCGGTGAATGGCTCTCCTGGTTTAGGTCCGGAGAGGGATGATTTGGTGGACCATTCCGATGATACCGAGGATTATTGTAATTCTGAGGATTTGAGGAGAGCGACGGCAATTTCACCCTTGCTTGCTAGGTTCAGGAATAAGAGTTGGGGAAATTCGCCTTCTAAGTTACTGAGAAATTATAGGAAAGAGGATGATTCCGTTTCATATAGTACACCTGCATTGTCGACGAGTTCTTACAATAAATACGGGATGAGGAATCCTAGTGTAGTTGAGTCTTGGGATGCCACTACTGGTTCATATAATGATGCAGATGATGAGGTTGACGATCCTTTGGATTTACCGGGACGCCAAGGATGTGGAATTCCATGTTATTGGTCGAGAAGATCAACACCAAAGTCTAGAATGGGGTACGGAAGTTCTCCATCTCTTTCTGATACTCTAAGGAGAAAAGGAAGCAGCATTTTATGTGGAAGTGGATCTATGTACCAAAGAAGACGGTATTCCTCGATCAGTTCCAATAAAAGGAGATTGAGTACGCGAGCAGCAGGTCAAAGTCTGATTCCACTTCTTACCAGTGGGCGAGGAGGATCGTCTGTAGGAAGTGGGGTTAGTGATGATGAGCTCTCAACAAACTATGGAGAGCTTGATATGGAGGCTTTGAGCCGGCTGGATGGAAGGAGGTGGTCTGCAAGTTGTAGGAGTCAAGAAGGGCTTGAGCTTGTAGCTATGAATGGTGAAGAAAGTTCCCCTGAAAATGCTCGTAGCTTGAGCCATAAGTACAGGCCGATGTTTTTTGAGGAAGTGATTGGACAGAATATAGTAATTCAATCTCTTCTAAGTGTGGTTTCAAGGGGAAGGATTGCACCAGTTTATCTTTTCCAAGGTCCACGTGGAACCGGAAAAACTTCAACTGCCAGAATCTTTGCAGCTGCTTTAAATTGCCTTGCAACTGAAGAGAGTAAACCCTGTGGGGTCTGTAGGGAATGTTCTGATTACTTATCTGGTAAGATGAGGCATCTAAGAGAAGTTGATGGCTCAAATAAGAGGGGAATTGACAAAATTAAGAACGTTTTGAAGGACTTGTCGGCATTACATTTATCTGCAAATCCGGAATACAAAGTTTTTATTATAGATGAGTGTCACCTGTTACCTTCTAAGACGTGGCTCAGGTTTCTTCGACTTCTTGAAAAGCCACTGCCACGTGTAGTCTTTGTACTCGTAACAACTGACAGTGACAATGTGCCCCGTGCTTTACTGTCTCGGTGCCAGAAGCACCTTTTCAATAAAATCAGCAATGGCGATATTGTGACCAGGCTAAGGAAGATGGCCAGTGAAGAGAATTATGACGTTGAATCGGATGCGTTAGAGTTGGTTGCTTCAAATGCTGATGGTTCTCTACGAGATGCAGAAACGATGTTAGACCAATTGAGTTTGTTTGGAAAACGAATCACCATGTCCTTGGTGAATGAGCTTGTAAGTCAATTTAAACCTTTCTCTACCTTTGGAAGTTCAAGTTGTGATGGTGAAACATGCTGTTCTAAAAAATAATTGCATTGTATGTCATGGTTATGTAATTTTTTCTAACTCTTTTCGCTTATATATGATTTTATGAATATTAATCACATGGCCGGCGTGTTAATATTAATCCTCATACCCTCTTACCATTATTTGGCATTCATTTAAATTTCTACCAGTGTTTCCGTTGACATTATTTTGATACAGTATACTTAATTCGCTACTTCTAAGTTACATCTTGTTTTTGTAGATAGGGGTGGTTTCTGATGAAAGATTACTGGACCTGTTGGAGTTGGCTATGTCATCAAATGCTACGGAAACTGTGATAAAAGCAAGAGAATTGATGGATACGGGTGTTGATCCAATTGTCCTAATGTCTCAAATGGCAACTCTAATTGTTGATATAATTGCTGGCACATATCCTGGTGTTGATGTCAATCCAAATGATCATCCCTCCTTTGGTGGAAAACAATGTGAGTTTCTTTCTTTGTGGTCTGCTACTCCACTTCATGTTGTGTGAATTTAATCTGTGTGTTTTTATCATGCTCCATATATTCATTGATTGTTTCTTGAAGCTGGCAGCATCCTTGCACTTGTTTTACTGATTCACATCAAACAGTTATGGTTTGGAATCTAGATGGCTGAATCTCAATAAGCACAAATTTATGAAATGGTAGAGAAAAATATATATCATGATGCTACTATATATACCTATCACATCTTATTGTTATCATTTTCTTCAGGAACCACTGATTTATGTTGTTTTCTCAATAATGTATAGCACTAGATCATCCTGGCATTGATAACATGCCATGTGCCATCACATGCCAAACAAAGTATATACTATGTAGTATTATCTTCAACATAACAGTAAATGAGAAGTTGAAGTAAGCTCTTTTTTTGTGTGCAAATTGATACTGCTATCATTCCACCTAAACTCAATACTGGAATTTTTCAGTGTCCGAGAGAGAAATAGATAGACTGAAGCATGCATTGGCGCTTCTTTCTGAGGCGGAAAAGCATCTGAGAGCTTCAAGTGAACGGTCAACATGGTTCACAGCAACTCTATTGCAGTTAGGTTCTGTTCCTTCACCAGATAGGACTCACTCAGGAAGTAGCCGTAGGCAGAGCTCCAAGGCAACTGAAGATGAGCGAACAAGTGTGTCTAGGGAAGCTAGCGCCCAGAAGAAGAGAATTGATGCCCAGTTTGCACCTGAAAAGTCAGCTTCTCCAACATCATTCCCTCTGACTGAATCTGCCAATTCTGATTCCAATCGTGATCGGTCACACTCAAAGATATTGCTTGATATCTGGCAACAATGCATTGAAAAGTGCCACTCAAAGACACTGCGGCAACTCCTTCAATCTTATGGAAAGCTCGTTTCAGTATCTGAAATGAAAGGTAAAGTCACATATGTACAAAGTACTATACAACCATACTTCTCTTTCAACCATTATTGCTTTTCCCTGTCCGTAGAGCTACTTCATATGTATAAATTCTGTCATAAGGTTCATTTGAATCTTCTGAATATGTGGGGTGTTTGCAAGAAGCATAGATGTTTGAATTCAGATTAAAAAAAAAAAAAAACTTGCGATGGTCTTAGATAACATTCGATTCTGATTTTGTATGGACAATAAGCTAGAAACCAACTAAAAGACCTATTAGGTTCTATCAGAGCCTTTTTACCAGCTACTCTGCCATTCTGTGTTCGTCTAAGGTCATCTGACCAGGATAATTTCGTACATATTAGATCTCATAAATCATTCTACAATCATTGCCAAAAAAAATCATCATACAATTTCTCACACATAGCCTTGTAAACTGTTTTATTCTTGTCAGCTATACTAAAGCTTTAAACTTCTGATGCAGGTGGATTCGTTGCTCACATTGCATTTGTAGATAGTAATATTAAAAACAGAGCTGAAGGTTTTCTTAGCAGCATCACAAACTCATTTGAAATTGTCTTACGGCGGAATGTGGAGGTTAAAATTATTCTCCTGCCAGATTCTATGGCTGCTGAGCTGGATAAAGGTGTCCTGGAGAACAGATCAAAACGTTCAAATTTATCAGGGGGTCTTGATCCTCGTCAAGAGCCATTATATTTGACCAAGGAAAAGTTGAATGTGCTCGAAAAAAATAAAAAAGAAGCTTTAGAGTCTGTTAATGGCAATGCCAATACAAGCACTTCAAAGGATCACAAACCTGGTGTTCCTGTGCAGAGAATAGAATCAATTATCCGTGAGCAGAGATTAGAAACCGCATGGTTACAAGCCATGGAGAAAGGAACTCCTGGGTCTCTAAGTCGTTTGAAACCTGAAAGGAATCAAGTCTTGCCAAATGAATTGGATTCTGTAAATTCTCCAGAAGGGCCGTCCCAGAATTGGGAAGATGAATTGAATCTTGAAATCAAAGCTCTGAAAATAAATGGAGAAATGACGCCTCAGAAAGATCAGATTTCTAAGAGGGCCAATAATTACCCCATCTCTCCAAGCTTGTTGCATGACAGCAGCTTTACGGGCAATTTTGGCAGAGATCACTTGTGAGTACTAAACCAGTTGACCTTCCTTTAATTTCTTCTGTGGGCTTGTTGGTTTTCCTGTAGTTAGAATTAGCTCTAAATTTTATCCAGGTACACTGCAAGGTGTCAGAAAAATTACAAGCATAGGCTATTAGTAAAAAGTAATGGAGGACTAATTAAAAGAGTTAGCTTGGATATCATTTAGAATTTCAGATGGTACAGTAGTTGCATATTATGTCATCTTGCTTCATGCATAGGAAAGGGATTCATACCATTTTGCTAATTTACTTCGAGATTGTGCAATTTAGTAAATTCTTGGTTTTGGAAATGAAGACACTTAGAGGGTATGCCAGTATGGTGTAAAAAGTGGGAAGAATATGAACTGTTCTTGCAAATAATCTCAGAATGTGGAATTAAATAAACCTAGTTACTTCGCTATCATATTTAATAATTGTAAAACATTGTTGTATAATTGCCTAATTTATCAGCGTAGCAATTTATGGGAATAAGCAGATGGTACATTTATAGTTCAGAAGCAGGTCTTGTTGATTCTGATTTGGGAGATAAAAGTGTGAAGCAAACTGTCATGCCATTCTTATCATTTGTTACTTTCTGCAGGGGATACGAATCTGGATCTGGAGCAGGTGGTTGCAATGCTTTGTTCTGCTGGAGTAGCTCCAGGCCTCCCAGACCTGGAAAGGTATGCTTGCTTCATCTCCTTCCTTTTGAATTAGCATAAAGCGGAATTTATTTGATAATTCTCTTTAACACCTGTACTTTGCAAAACCAGGGTAACAAACCAGTCACTCCTGTACGGGGTGCACGCAAAACTGGGCGGTTCTCGTGGTTTGGTGAATGTGGAAAACCGAGGAAGACGGAGAATAGATACAGGAGATGATAGAGAAGGATAGAAACTTTATGGTCTAACTATCCCTTCTGCAACTTATAGTTGTTTCGTTTTAAAATGTACTTCTGGGCTTAATTGAGCCTATTGACTTTTTCAATGATATAAATATTAGGGTCATTGAGGGAAATAGGGGAGTATTATGTAGAGATGTTGAACCTGGGACAGCACACATTTTATCTTTTACTATCAATTGTTGAGAATTGAGCATTTTTCTTGTGTTGTATTCTACAAAAAAATTGTTCGTATTTCAAACTTGCCTGGTCTACTTTTGGACGTTTTTAGCGATTGCACACTTTACCCCTCTGTAAAAGGGAAATGGTGAAGAATGTGTTACAACAGAGGAAATATCTCTGGAAGTAATGGTGTATTGAAGTATAAATAAGATTCAAAATTTGCCATATGTTTTACACTGAGGCCTCAGGCAAGAATATAAGATATAGATCTCTATACCATCCCTGTGAAAAAGGATGCAGGATGTGCAAGAATCCAGGAACAGTGCAAGTGAACTTCAAGAATCATCATGTAATATTCTCTCGGCCAGTAATAAATCATCAGGGGTTGTAACCTGTGCCATATATGATACAGGGAGTCAGTCGGACTGACATCAAAATCACACAACATAATGGTCCGAATACGTTCAAGGGGTACTGAAAATGCATGAAATGCCTTCGTCCAATGACTCATTAAGAACAATATACTGTACCTTGATGTTTGTGTACGATCCTTCAGTGATATATACAGGATGCTTGAGGTGCTCCACGATGGAAACATCATCAGTGACCTCAAGACTTTCCCTGGAGCACAACATTTAGGGAAAGAAAATTAGGCTATCTACCATTTAGAATTCTGGCCACCAACGCTGACTTCTAAGATGTCATACTGATATTTTTCTTATTTTCTGCGTCATCGTCTGGATGCAGCATACACAAAATCAACTCTTGAATGTCGAAAGACAAAACAAATATACTACTTCTGAAGAAACAGTTTCTCAATTTTTGTAAATTGACATTTAATTACAAGCAATTTAATCTACCGTCAATGAGTAATTAGTGATGCAAAAAACTGAAAGTTTAGGTAAAAAGGAGCCAAAAGAAATTTTAGCAACTATGCTTCGCAGCAAAATAAGGGATCTAGCATAAAATGGAATTCTCTTTGATCTTCGTAATGTATGGGGTATTTAAAGAACCATAAATGGTTGGCACACTGATCTTACCGGTTAACAAGTTCAAAGCCTTTCCTAAGTAAGTCAGGCTTGATAACCTGCAGCAACATTTAAAAAAAATATTGAGCACTTCTTAAAATTACAAAAAGTTCATTTGTGGACATGCTCCGGCAATGCTCAGTTAAGGAACCTGTGGGGTTTGCATTTCCCAAAGTGTCTTTCTGTCCAAAGTCTTCACAACAAATGATTCACTATTTGCCTGGAATGCATAGTTTATTGTGAGGAAGAGTAATACAAATACATACCAAACAAAATATACATGAACAATTTGGAAGGAAACAACGAATTAATACGATCACCTCTTTGATTGTAGCTTTTGCAGGAACACCCAATACAGCTGCACCAACACGCCAACCGTCCTTTAGGACCTGGTACAATCATAATATACACATTCATATTATTCCAGTGATATTATAATCCATTGAGATGAATAAATTACCAGAAACAAAAGTTGGTTCACTGTTTTAAATACAAAGAAATGAAGTTTTACATGTGATATGGCCCCCAATCTTTCGACAATATAGTTATTGATTCTAACAGCTGAAAAATACATTTTTCTAAAATTTCTAGTTTCTTAGCTAGAAAGATAGATCAAGACATATTAGTTCATAAGAGGATAGGAGAGTGTAAGTTAATAGACTGCAGAACACAAACCTTTTCCACATCTTCTGTGAACACAAGGGGCCTTGCAGAATCATGAATGCATGCTAGCTCAGAATTTGAATCGATTTCCTGAATAGAAGATCCACACTTGTCAGCAGAGCAGCTGAAATTTGGCTATGGTAAGTTGTTTATTGGTCACTAAAGTAAATCTGATTATGGTTTTCTAGTTGCAATAACTAGTTTCGAGTAACAAAACCACCAGACTTCATGACAAAATAACTTGTGTGCAATGCTTTTAGTTCCAAGAGCTACAAAGAATTCATAATGCACTTATTCAGCCTACCGGAAAACAAAAAAAAAAAAGCAACCAGCATCAAGGTGTTTCTTAAGCCACCACATAGCGTTCTAAAGGAAAATCAAGACTTCAGCGAGATTTCAGCCAATATATTGTACATCTTTTGTTGGACGACTTGAGAAGCTTGTAGATTTCATTCATATATATCTAAGACATGGTTATGGTTAAAGATGTAACTTAAAAAATATTGTAATATGTAATGTATGACTGACATTCTGACAATAGAAAAACAAAAATCATACAGAAGAATCAAATCTTTTAGTGTGGAGTATTATGGATATAAATAATTGACAAATTGGTATACCTCTAATCCACTGTATACAGAATCTTGTCGCTCTTTTCCCGGTAATGCAAACTTCACGTCCACATTGATATTCTCTTTGGCATCTAAAAAAGCATACCAGAAGATAATTATATATAGTTCAAAATATGTATTACTCGGAACTCCTTGTAGTCAAGTATTATTTTCTGGGAAGTGGGAATCGAGCAGAATGCCACTTAAAATTTTATGTTGGAAAAAGCAAGTCAAACATCACACCTTCAAAAATGTCTTGGTAAGAAGGATCACACACTACAACAATTTCCTTCACTTCAGGCATCTTTGAGAATGTGTAGAAACTGCAAAACAATTCACATTGTAATCCCAAAAAGCAAAGAGATCATGTAAAGGTACAGATCCTAGAGTTGCTTATTTTGATTGTTGAAGTCCTTCACCATCAATTTTTGTTTGACACACTACCTGAACCTTAATGGATAACCTCACGAGTCATGAGGATTTAAAATTTGTTGCAAGCAACCTTACTTAGAGAACCAAGTCATTTCATGTTTGTCTTACAATGAAACAAATAAGCGAAGGTCCAGCAAGCAGAACAAGCATGTAGAGTACTGACATAAGGTCACTGAGTCTGTGATGGTGAGTGATGCACTGACCTATACAATGCAATTGGCTGGCCTAGAAGCGGAAGATACTGCTTTGGCATGCTTGCCTATTTGCATCAGAAAAAAGAATTAAGAGGCGTACAAAACATTTGTCAGTGTAAATGGATAAAACTACTGAAATTCTAATACTCCAAAGAACAATGAAAATCAAAGCAATGCAACTACAAATGGCACACCTTTCATATATCCAGTTCATCATAAACTCTTCAATATATCAACAAACTAATCATCGAATGCTTTGAAATGCACCATGAAATTTGATACTTTTTCAAGAGTGTGATGTTGGAAAGACAGTGTTCATCTGCTAAGCTTAAACTCCAATTTTGAAAGATACTGTCTTTCAAGCCTAAACAGTTATGTAAAAAAGCCTTACACCCATTCTCTTGCCTTTTCCACCAGCAAGCAAGATTACAGAGACACTCTTCTCTTTGACCACCACTTGAGCTCCCTGTAAACCATCAACAGTGATTAATCATACAGACACCAATTATGTACCCAGATAATTCAAAGAAGTCAACTTTTTTTCAACAAACCTGATCAGCTGCAGCAGAACAAGTGATCTTCCTTGCTCGAGAAAGACATGGGCTCTGAAAAGATGAGATTTTGCGAGCGAATTTGACATTTAAAGAGCAATTCTTGGAGAATCTGGAATTGGCAGATAACAAAGGGTAGAATTTAATGGGAATATGGGATTTGGTTCCCAAGAATGGCGTAAACGAAGTGCCTAATTGCAGTTTCTGCATTTTGGAGCTGTTGAATCAATCTCTATTCTCTCCTTTTTTCTGTGTGTGTAGAGAAGAAGAAAGGATTTAGTTAATTTGTACAGTTGATGGGTGAGTGATGATGAGAGTAACAGAAAGGACAAAGAATGCACTTGGGAATATATTTTTAGAGCATGCTCCACGAGGATCCGTTGCTGGAAAACCCGAGTTTGATCCCAATTCACGAAGGTCATACCAATATGGATCCAAGCTAATCCGAATAAATAATTAACTGATTAAAAATAGTGTCGAAAAGTTTTATGTCTAATTTTACGGGACGGATGGAGTAGTCTTTTCTGGACCAACTAACCACAACCCTGTGTCGATGTTGACTCGGGCTAATACCATCTGTAACGCCCCGTTTCCTTATGGGTCTAGAACTCGAGATGTTTTGGGCCGCACATCCAGAAGGACCAGGGCAATGTACCCAACTCAACCGGTCCAGTTACAAACCATAAAACTCACAATTTTTCCCAATTCAATTTTCTGCAAATCACCTGAAAAGTCGACGAGAAGAAGAAGAGGCGTAAAAATGGCACTGGGACCCACCGGAGAGTTCTTCAGGAGGCGAGACGCATGGAGAGCGCACCCGATGCTGACCAACCAGTGGCGCCACGCCACACCTGGTCTCGGCATCGCAATCGTCGCCTTCAGCATCTACTGTGTTGGAGAATATGCCTATGACAAGATCTATGCCGCACCTAAAGCTCATTCTCACGCTGACGCTCACGCTCATCAATAGGCCTCTTAATTCGAATCATAAGGTCTCAAATCACTCAATTGGTTTTTCTTTTTTACGCAATTTTGGCTTTTGATTCTCGTACTGCTATTGTGTGTTAAGGGATTTTCAACATTGCTGTTGCTTGTTGTTTCGTATTGGAATTTGGGGATTCTTGATCTTTTTGAGCTGAGATTGATCAATTAAAGCTTCTGTGTTATGCTCAGTTAGCTGATATAGGGCCTATAGGCCAATACGATTGATTTTGAGTAACAAATTGGTGAATGCTAATAAGCTAGAGCTGCAATTTGTCTTTGATTAGATAGCTTCTGTTGGGAGCTGGTTTTTAGTCCTATCTGAGAGTGAGTATGAATATGTCGATGATCCCCTTGATTAAGTTAATATCAATCACTGTTAAATGTAGCTCGTAGCTTGACGGTGAGGTTCGGATCTTAAAGAGAATGTTTTTAGGTTCATCTATTTTACATATCTAACTTGTATATACAGAAGAAAACTTGGAATGTCCCTTTAGGATAGTTTTATGTGTTGCCCTTTGGTTTTAATAGGAATATATATCCTTGTATCACAGGAGAGTAAAAACTGGAATCCCATCATTTAAATATATCATTGAGAAGAAGATAAATAGAATTTTCAATCATAGCTGAAAGTCTTAGAAGTGATAAAGATTAAAATTGCTAAGTCTAATTAGGTTTGAGCTGTAGACTCATAAACAAAATGTTACTCTTTTCACCATTTAAGGTAGCAACTGAAGTCATTATATCACCTTTAGTACATTGTGATCTAGGGGTCTTTGCAGCATCTATAACTCCAAGTTCCAATTAATAAGCTGATTTTAAAATTTAGATTTTTTTTTCAAAATTTGAACTTTTACTCAAACTTCTCTAATATTAAGCTGGAAAAGATGAAGTTGTTGAAACATCCCTCAATAGACTAGATGTCATCATTGATTATTTGCCTCATTGATTTCAGAATGCACAGTTCATTACGATATCGGTAGATAGCCACTGTGATGAACACAGTTTAGCATGTTTAATGTGAGGTAGTCTCTGACTGCACATCGTAATTCTGGAGAGACTTGAATGGATGACCTAGAGATGCCAGCTGCAATGTAGTCATAATCATCATCAAGAAGAAATGCAGTTTTCTGCCTTTTCCTAGGTTACCACCATCTTTAAATCTATCCTTATAAATTTTACTCACTGATGATGCAACACTTGCCACCCCCTTCCCCTAATCCTCTCTTCAAAAGAGAGAATACACATGCAACCTCTCGGAGAAACAAAATGAAGGACATGAATATGAGAAACATAAAACTATTTCTTTCTAAAATATAAAATGCATGACTGCCTTCCTGAATATGCTCCTTATTAATTTAAGTATGTTACTTGGACTCGACGAAGTAGTTTATCATCCTGCACCTTGCACCCTCAAAACAAGCATTGAGTTCTGGACTGAGCCATAATATTGCTATTAAGACCTTGAATTTAGTGGTGAGAGACTTTGGTCGAATCTGAGAAGTTAAAAAGAAGATGCTGGCTTTGGTGACAACAGACCCTATGCGATGAAACTAATTGTTCCTGATGGAAGTTCCTCTACGTATATTGTTCTGAAATTTACATGCTATCCTGTTGTATTTTTTTTTGAAACTGACTCGAATCCCCGACCTATTAGTTGGAGTTGAAGCGTCTTACCAACTGAGCTGCACTTTGTTGTCATCCTGTTTAGTCGTATGATAGAGTGAGAACTATTCGAGTCTGAAAGCGGCTGAGATCGAGACACGATGAAGTGCAGAACATGGTCTTATGACATCATCTGGAGAATGGACAGTGAATATTCTCATGTGACTCTGAATTCATGGATATAAGTGCTGCTTTTGATCTTCATTAACATTAGTTTCCACTTCGCAATCTACAAAATAAAAGCTCTTGTTTTTATGATTTTTCCGTCTTACATAATTATCCTCTTTGTCGAGCTCTCTGAAACATTTATTTGCACATAATTAGTTCATATGGTGTGCTTTAATGGAATGAAATCCACAAGGACTGACTTGTCGTTATGTATTCTTGATCCGTGCAGGTGAAATTGTGGTGCCAAACAAAGGTTGCTGCCTGACTCTGTTATTTTGTCCACTCTTCATATTTCCATGTTTTCAAATAATCTGATGCGAGAGATATGCTTGTTGTGTAAAACTTGGAGCCTGTAATGGTGTCAATACTAGATTTTTGTTGATACAATAACTCTATTGAGAATGTCTTTTTAACACTTCCAATAGTTTTTTCAAGCTTATTGCTCTAAATCTATGCGTCTGATCCCAGTTCTGACGTCGTTGTGCACTGAGTTGAGGACACCTGAGCTTTAATCAGAACACAAGGAAATCTTGTTGAAATGTTCCATCCATTCTCTTAATTTCTTTGATAATTCCTTCCTTTTTCAACCTTTTCGGTTTCGGGTTATGGAAATGGTGTTTTCCATTTTCATTTCAATTACCAGCTTGTCCACCCTCCTTTTGGTGCAAAATGTTTATCTAGAAGTCTTATGTTATAAGAAAACTCATCGAGGTTAGGAGAAAGGAAAAAAAAAGAGTAAAAGAATGTCAGCCTTGTTGTCCTGTAGTCCTACATATATCCATTGCACGGAGAATTTGTCAAGACCATTCCAGAATCTACATGCCTATGCCCATCTTCTCTAGAACCATGTAAGACGTCATACCAACTTACAAAGAGAGAACAATCAACCAGAACACTCCAGATTTCACTGTCACTATATAACCTCTCCCTTGCCATTACTCACCTCCAAGTTCCAACTGAAATAACCAAATCTTCTTATTGACATATTTAGCAAGATAAAATAATGGCTAAAGCTATCACCAGCACAACAATCACTCTCCTGGCAATGGCACCATCACTACTACTACTACTACTACTACCACTCCACACCAATGCACTTGTGCCTTACTCACGCTCACTATTTGACCTCATGCTCACTCCAGAAGACCCTTTCAAGATCCTCGAACACACCCCGCTCTCCATCCCTCGAGCCATCACCGATCCCACCAGCGTTGCTCTTGCACATGCTGATTGGAAAGAAACACCAACCGAGCATGTGATATCGCTTGACATCCCGGGGATGAAGAAAGACGAGGTGAAACTTGAGGTGGAGGATAGGGTGCTGAGAGTGAGTGGAGAGCGGAAGACTGAGGAAGAGGTGAAGGATGAGAAATGGCACAGGGTCGAGCGAACAGTAGGGAAGTTCTGGAGGCAGTTTAGGATGCCAGTCGATGCAGATTTGGAGAAGGTGGCTGCCGTTTTGGAGGACGGAGTGTTAAAGATCAGGGTGCCAAAGTTGGCGGAGAAGGAGATCAAGAGGGAGCCCAAGGTGGTTAGCATTGGAGGTGGTGATGAGAACAAGGTGGAGAAATCTGGTGGAGATGATCAAGTTACATCAAGGCAGGAACTTTAGACTACTATATATGCGTGTTATGTGTCATCATGATAGTGTTTATGTCATGTTTTGGTGTGTTCCATCCATGTAGTTCATGGTTTTCATGATGAATTGACTGACTAATAAAATATGCATTACATCCAACAGTTCTTATTTGAATCATACAGGTTTTTGGTTAAGAACCATGACTCCAAAGAAACACTTTAGTCAAATTTAGAGCAAATGATTTAATACTAAGGGCAAAATTATCTCTAGTGAAATCTTTTGAACTGAATTCACCATTTGTTTTAGTTTTAGACAGGAGCTCCAAAATACTTGATCTTTAGCAGAAGCTCCAAGATGGTAGATATAATAATGACTGATTTGCCTCCAATTCAATTAGATAACTGTAAATTATACTGCCAAGTTATGTTCCGCCATAAATAGGAAATTGTAACGTCACAGATGAAAAAGATTGCAGAGAACCTGAGATGTAACTGAATACATTTGCATGAACATACAACAGCAACATAATATGAACTTGGGAGGGCAAATCTTGTTCAATCAAGAGATGTCTAGTAACCAACACTACAGTTGCATGTTCCCGGCAACTGCAAAATGAAGAATCATCACAGGGCTTACATTGTCTGTGCAATATGTACACTGCATACAACTGTTCAAACAATAAATATAAATATCATCATTCATATGTTTCTGACTGAATATTAAAAGCAGAAGAGTGAATGGCCCATGGCCTAGATACATAAACAAAATCACAAATTTCTTATCATTCCAAATTTGACTCTTCTCATCCTGTTCAGAAATCAATTGTTTTCAGCTCAACTTTTTTTCCAATCTAACTCTGTACCCCACAAACCAGTCTAACTCAGATCTCAAAAACACTCTTATATCTTTTAACGTAACGTCCAAAAAGAACTGGGGCTGCCCAAAATTAGAAAAACTTGTAACGGTGTCCTAAATTAGAAACACACAGAACAGCTGTACAACAAAACCATTTAGCTCATGATCCTCCTCCTTTTTCCGGGCTTGGAACCGGCTGCATACAATGCAGGCGGAGTTACACAAGCACATTCTACAAGCACCCCACAAGCACACAAACAATCCTCTACAGGCACACATGCATAACACAAGCACTCCACAAAAACACAAGCATACCGCAAAAAAATCACTCTTACAATCATGATATAATTAAATCCATCAATGCTGATAAATTTCACCTAAACTTGCTTTCATACATGGCGAGATAACTTAATCAAGCGCGCACACAGTCTCAAATATGCACACACGCATTCCACAAGCACTTCACAATAACACACAGACAATCAGGCACAAGGAAAGTCACTCTTACAATCACGATAGAGAATTAAAACAAAAAATGCCGATAAATTTCACCTAAACTAGCTTCCACACATGGAGATATAAGTTAATACAAGGTATGATGGAAATACAAATCAGTCCAATATTAACGAACAAAAGCACATTCTACAAGCACTCCATAAGCACACACACAATCCTCTACAGGCACACACGCATAACACAAGCACTCCACAAGAACACACACAATCAGGCACAAGAATAATCACTCTTAAAATCACGATAGAGAATAAAATCCAAAAATGCTAATAAATTTCACCTAAACTTGTTTTCGTACGTGGAGAGATAAGTTAATACAAGATATGATGAATATACAAACCAGTCAAATATGAATGAACACAAAAACATTCTACAAGCACTCCACAAAAACACACAGACAATCAGGTACAAGAAAAATCACTCTTATAATCACGATAGAGAATTAAATCCAAAAATGCTGATAAATTTCACCTAAACCTACTTTCATACATGGAGAGATAAGTTAATAAATGATAAAAATACAAACCAATCAAATGTGAACAAGAAAATCACATTTCATATCAAAACAGGCAGGATCACATGAGCTTAATGAAAGAGATATAGAATCTTGAGGAAATTGCAATATGTCACACTTCCAAACAAACATGTCATGGCAAAGAGAAATAGAAAACAGACTACAGTAGAAATAGGCCGAATACCTACGAGTCATGGAGTTTAAAGTATCATTTAAACCATGCAACATGGAGTAGAAATATGTGACTGTTGGGAACCAGAGAAACGACACCGTCATATAGAACCTCATCAGACTCCGGGCCAATGGAAACCAGTAGGCAAAAGAGATTAATGAGAGATATTTCATTGATAAGGCCAAAACACCAATATATCAAGTAGGTTATCAGAGCACTAGTTGTAGGAACCTATATATTTGATCTCAAATGTATCTCATTTCAAATGAGCTCCTATACTACTTTTCTTCATGTAGGATACCTATTTTCAATAAAAGTTACATAAAAAGTTTATTGGGTCCCATTAATTACTCCTTCAAATTTTTTAGGAAGTGTTCAAATGAAGGGAAGTTTTACACAATTGTAAATTTAAGAGTGCCATAGTACTTTTAGATAACTTGAAAATGTAACAATTTTATTATTTTTTCTACCTTTTATTCTAAATTTGAGATAAACCAACTAAGTGAGACTCATACAACTAATGCTCTCATGAGCGGACATTTACACACTGAACTTTCTTGGTTTGATCTCTTGTACTGCTGTGTAATCCAGATGATCAAGAATGTGATGACAGATTTTTTTCAAAGATAATTTTGAGCACAAGCATTCTTTCGCGATAGTGGATGACAATACTGTAATACAAAGTACGGCAGCAGATAAGCTAGAACAACAATAAGCGGTACAGCCTGAAACAGGACCAGCCACAATTGAACAACTAACAAAACAAAGCTTTCGAATAATTACCTTTCCACCCCGAGTAATGTACAATACAAGTTCTACAATCGTCAAGTCCTGTATGGTTTAAATTAGTCAATCAAATCTATGTAGTAAGAAGAAACTTCTACACAATTTTTCTTAACACACTTCCATTAAAAGAAACACCATAAGCCCACAGCCAGAACAACATCAACCATTACCCTGAATCTGGATATCCAAATAGCAATAATTCATTAGTAGGGGGTATAGAAACTTCTCCAGAGATCATAACACGCCAAGCATTCATTTCTTGCTTTAAGTATTAAAGTCAAACCAGACATGTGCAGTACTGTTGCAGAATCGCATGGCAAAAAAAGAGAAAACACAGTATAATGGATCCTGAATTCACACAAAAGTATCTCAAACCAGATCTAAACTTGTTTGTAGAATCAGTCATATTTCAGGTTATACAATAATACATCTACATATCAAAAGACAAAAGGGACAGATGACCAAAACGGGTAGATCCTCTGGAAAAGCATGTGATAAGAAACTTGATACATACAAAGTTCAGAACCAGTCAAAATACACATCTTGCACCATACCAAAAATTATGATTCTTCATCACGTTAACAACTTCATAATCCATTAATACTGCATGGAGAAAGCCCAGATTGATGTGACAAAGTTGATTTGGTAAGTGAACAAGAACAGAGTGAATCAAACGGACACACGAATTTCCCCATCAGATACTTCAAACTAGGAAGAAGAGCAAAAACCATCTTGGACATGATGTCTAAAAAACCAGAGTCAATCTTCAATCCCGAAAATATATGTAAGAACAGCAAGCAGATGGAAATAACCAGGCAAAAAGGGCAATATCAACCGACTAACAGCAGCTTCACCGTATCAGATTAAGAACAAATAACCTTTAGTTCAAGACATCATTATTCTTTCAAGTCTCCTGCAAGGAATTTGGAACTGGTAGACCTTAGAGAAAGGATGTACCCAAAGATTGAAAGATCTAATAGGAATGAAGATAGTATGCAGAATCCACATGGTAACATACCTATCAGTAGCCAAACAAGAAAAGGATTTAAAAGCAACTCACAACAGGTCTATCACATCCAGAACAAACGATCTCCGGGTTGAAAAAGTCCCAAATAAAATCTGCTCCCAACAAATACTATAGAATGAAGCAATTTACTGTCAATAGCTTAAAGACAGCTTACAATTTGTAGGGCATTTTTACCTTTCATTGTATAGATCAAGGCCAGAAAAGGAAGAGAGAAAGGGAGAGCCTGACAAACATGGAGTTCCACACATTCCATCCAACTACAGGCATCATCAGAAATTTCCCTCAAACAGGTACTCAAATTTAAATATATGTAGGACTTCATATCTGCTAAAAATCCACATTCATAGTACTCAATTTCTAGATAGAAAGCATTAACTCACGGACCACACGCAAAAACTATCAATGCAACTACACTCTCCTTGAAACAGCATATAAAAGTGAAACTCTCCCCAGCTGATCAACAGAATGCACATCCAAAGACAAGAGGTTGCAAGAGACAAATTTAAGAGTAACGCTGAACCATCATACAATCCCCTAGGAATATATAACCTTTATCTGTACATATTAAGCGCATGCAATAAAAAGGACAACCTAGAGGTGAGAATGGAATAGCAAACCGTCCATCAATATACAAGCATCATCAGAAACTTCATTTGCTTCACTACATATAGTACTTCAGGATCACTCTTGATCCATGTAAGGCCATACACTCATTGCAAGATAGCATCAACTCCAAGGACCATACAACGTATCACTTCCATCCAGCAGATAAAAAGGAAGCACATTCACAAACAAGAATAATTTAAACGGAAAAATCGATTAATAATAAGAAGTTAAATAATTATAAAGGGCATATGGCCACACCACAGCCCACCTCCTAGAGCACACGAGAAGTATAATCATAGTTTTCCTAAATGATCATCCTCTAGCATCTCTCTGCCTGCAGCAGAGAAAAGAATCCAAGAACATAATCCTTGCGGAAGGAAACAAACCGTCAAATTAAAAGCTAAGTAGAAGGCATCAACTTCACTGACTGCACAAGACAAAAGCCAAGCAAATACACATCCTCTGTCACAGATGAGAAACAACCACATTGTCCAAGACAGAAGAAACTAGAAGAAATTCAGCACATACTGCAAATGATTTATACAGACAGCCTCAAGAGCTGCCACTCACAGCCAGCTGGAAGACAAACACAGAGCACCCCATGCAAGTCAGCAGGATAAATACGCACTTACACAAACCATCTTGTTGTACTCTATGATATGCCCGTACATCGTGCTTCCTAAAGCCTGATAAGGGAACTGTACACCCTTCATCTATATAAAAATGATGGTAAGAAAACCTCAAGCGAGAACAAAATCCATCTCATCTGACAGCTGTCGGTTTATCTATAAAAAGACGGAGACAAGGAAGCCATATGAACATGACTGATGCAGCTGCAACGATTTGGGAAAAAGGATAATTGAAAGAGAAATCTAATGAAATATGATGTGAATCAAAAGCAGTTGGAAAACATCCTTCTCAGATGCACCCATTAAACCCCAAGAAAGCATCAGATGTATTACATCTGCACCAACTAAAATGGAAAGAAACAGAGATACAGATCGTAAGTACATAACCATGTCAGACTGATCACAAAGTCAAAAGGCAAGCTGGAAAAATACAGAAGTGTTAAAAAATAAGGACTCTTCAAATGTAGGGGAGAAGACCAAAAACCAGTAAGTTCGTTCATGAAGCCCAAACTTGTACTACAACATTTCTAAAAAAGAAAGGCAAGCGAACAGATAAGACAGGACAGGTGCATAGGACGCATGGAAAGCGAGTATATTGGGTAAATACAGAAGAGGAGAAAAATCAAATCATTGAAAAGAACCTTTGCTTCCATCTACTTTGCGTTTCGACCAGCAATATTGTAGTGGTATACCGACACAGATTCATCATTCATGCACCCATTACATCACACAATCAACTAGCTAGGCATTAAACAATCTGTCACCCTATTCGTGCACATAAGCATATATATGATATATCCTCTCGTCAGAAATCGTCTCCCTGCCATATCAATCAAGTCCAACCAGGCAGAAAGAAAAGGCAATCGAGGGTAATATAACTCGGTAATTGAAATTGTAACCTTGTATGGGCATACAAACATCACAATTCACAAGCAACCCTCCCAAAATCCAAGGCATGAAGAAACTACATAAGCGTCAAACTGAGCCCTATCTGAATCCAAAAAAGATGAATGCCAGTTTGGTCGTCATCAATCATCATAGAAAGAAAATCATCATGAGCGTCAACTAAATTCAATCGGAATCCAAAAGCAGGAAAGAGATATCGTCAATTCATTCGTCCAAGGAAAATTATGTCATATCAGCAGTAATCACAGCAGGTAAGTCTAATCATCTGATACCCCTGCCAATCCATATCGATCTAATCACAAGCAACCTTGATCCAAATTCCATATCAATCGCGTAAAATATCCGCTAACAGAAGACAAAAGAAAGCACAAGGTAAATTCAACCTAAATTGAAGAAGATTAGGGAAGATTATCGAGAATTTTTCGTCATCAACCAAATAATAGCATACTGGATCTTCATATCAGTATATCACCATCAATCATCATCTATCCAAGTTTCACATCGATCGCATAAAATATCAGCTAAAGGAAGACAAAGGAAAGCACAGAGTGAATTCATCCTAAATCGAAGAAGATCAGGGAAGATTATCGAGAAATTCATCATCACCAACCAAACAATAGCATGTGACCATGATTGCTCGAGAAAATGAAAATCGGAAAGGTAATCTAACGAAATATGATCTGGAACTCAAAATCGGTTGACAAGCATCCTTCGCATTATACATCAAGAGAGCATATCTGCACCAACAGAAAGTGGTATATGTGTCATCGTGTAACTCTTATGAAATGGCAGGAACTGGATAAAAAGAAGTCATTAAAACGAAAGACTCTTCAAATTTGGGGAGATAACCAGAAACCATATAGAATGAAGAGAACAACTCTGTACACATAAGCATATCCTCTCGTCAGAAATCATGGACATCAAGGATAATAAGGATCAGGTTTTGAGACCTTATCACACACTTCCCATTTCAGAGGCATCATCAGACAAAGCCCCCTGAAAAGAAAACCATGACCATGATTGCACTAGTACTAAGTGAAGCTAAAGTGAAACAACTGTGTAACAGTAGGGTCATAGAAACTTCTCCAGTAGAACATGATGTGCAAGGAACACCCAGAAACCATATAGAATGAAGAGAACAACTCTGTACACAGAAGCATATCCTCTCGTCAGAAATCATGGACATCAAGGATAATAAGGATCAGGGTTTGAGACCTTATCACACACTTCCCATTTCAGAGGCATCATCAGACAAAGCCCCCTGAAAAGAAAACCATGACCATGATTGCACTAGTACTAAGTGAAGCTAAAGTGAAACAACTGTGTAACAGTAGGGTCATAGAAACTTCTCCAGTAGAACATGATGTGCAAGGAACACCTTCTTGTTTAATGCATGACACCAAAGTGCCAAACTATTTGCAATACTGTTGTCAAGTCACACAACAAAAGAGCAACAAACGACTAACAGGTTCTCAAATAACCTCAAATGAAGGAGCAGGAAGAGGAAGCAGAATGCACAATAGTATAAGACTGATGGAGTATAGAAGGATGTACTAATTTACAATTTACCATGTTCTTTTAATATTTCAAAAAAAAAGTAATTAAAAATGATGACGAAGAAGAATTAATTCAACGGTCTCTAACCATCGTCATGACAACAATGAATTAGGACATCAGTCTTAGATTCGTTGTCAATTTAGCGATGGTAACTATTTCGTCACTACTAAATAAGAAGTCAAAACCGAGGTGATACACTAACCCCGTTTTGTATCATCTAGTTTACTTTTTATTCTATGTTCCACTATAATTATTTTGATTATAAATTAATTTTAAAATATAAATACCTAAATAACAATAAAATATTATGCCTAAACATAAATGCGAATATAGCTTATTGTGAATTTGTTTTAAGCATACGAAATTCAAATAATTTGTAGTAAAATTTTAGGCAATCGTTTAAAAAAGCCACTAAAATTGATGATACTAGTGCTATTTTAAAATGTTATACATATATTTAAGATCTTAAACCAATAGATCTCTTATTAATATAATAAATAATTTTTCTTGCTTAATTTGAGAACCAGCATTCTTACGCAATAGTAGATGGCATCTAAAAGACATAGTATGGCCCGCAAAAATCAGCTAGAACACCTTGCAGCATTTTATACAATCAGCAGTACAGCCTGAAACAGGACCAGAAAATTCAGAGTTTCAACTTACAAAAATAAGCTTTCAGAATAATTCACTCTCCATCCCGATGAGAGAACAATCTGTAAATACTGTGTTGTTTGTATTATTAGGGGCTATAAAATTCTCCAGAAGAACATAACACGCCGTGTATACAAGATAATGAAGAACAAATCCAAATTGTGCACCAGATGAACCTTTACTACTTTTTCTTCATATGATCACTCTCTTATGTATCTCTACCTGAAGCAGAGAAAAGAATGCAAGAACACAATCCATGTGGAAGAAAACGAACCACCATGATATTGCAAAGAGACAGCAACAAGCACAACTCCCTGGGAAGAAAAATCAACATCCATGACCATGATTGCACAAAGTAACAAAGCTAGAAACTGAACTGCAAGGAGTTGTAGGTTGGGACAGGAGAGCTTCTCATAAAGAATATACGACGCCAAAGTGCTCCTTCAATTTTCATGTTCAATACAAAACCAGAATTACGGAAATGCAAACTGCTCAAAACTTCACATAAAAGCAACTGCAAGCAGAATATTCAGCTTAGAATGTTTAGATAATCATCGTCATATTTAATGAGAAATAATCTGAACTGCTCGTCCTTGGAGAAAGGAAACTGATCCAACGTACACGTACAAAGTACTATGTTAAGCGGAAATTGATGTGCAAGGAGTTAATAGCATGAAAACTTCTCCAGAAGAATATAACACCGAAAGTGTTCCTCCCTTTTTCAAGTTCGGTGCCAGGCCAACTAACTGTTCTTGATAAACATGACAAATGAAGAACAGAAACATACTATAGAATGTCCAAAACCTGTACGAAAAGGAAACTGGAAGGCGGAAGAAGAATGTTTAACATGGATGAGATAATCCACAGTCATATACTCATACCCAATATCAACAAATAATCAGCACAGTATGTCCTTCGTTAAAGGAAATCACTTCAAAGATACGTTTCAAAAGTACGTATAACCGATCACTCTCTCCTAGAGTCTCTCTGTGCATGCAGATAAAGAGCCAATGAATATATTTTCCACATCAAAAGCATGAACCGTGACCATGATATAGTGCAAGTTCCACTGACGGGTGAACAACAGGATTCAAGAGTAAGGATATATGATACTCCTCCAGAAAAACACTCAGAGTACTCCTTTGTTTATTTTAAGAAGCCAAACTACTAGCATGTGCAGTACTGCTCCAGAATAACATGACAATGATGGGAAAAAATAATGCAGCTAAACTTGTATCAAACCAGCAGCACCTGTTTAGAAATTCATGCCCAAGTAGCAGTTTATAAAATATCTACATTCCAAACATCTGAAACAAATAGACCTTAGAGGAAAACAATGCACTCAAAAATTGAATGACGGGGTTAGGATGATGCTAAACATAAGAAATGATAAATAGTTAAGGCCCTATTGTTTACACTCATCTCACCATCCTTGAGCCATAATCAGCCTACAGAAGCAACAAATAAAAAGAGGGGAACTTGTATGACATGGTCACCCAAACTGACGTCAATAAGAAAGACTGCACAAAACCTGTTGCGCATCTCGAATCCCCTCGTCCCACATATACTTCACATGATTCACCTTCACGTGCTACAGTAGAGAGAAGAAATTTTCACATTTAGAATGCATAACAAATACTCTTGAAGCTTTGGCAGGAAGGCTGCCACTTGGACATAACCATGCCAATAAGCCAGTTAGGAAATACTATAATGTGCTGATAACCAAGTGAATCTGGCAAAGCATGATGAGGAATGAGATATAGCAAACCCTAAAATCTTTTAGGCCCCATCTGAACTTTCCATTTATTCTAACCACCAAGGGTCTGCTCCGATTCCATGTGAAGCAGAACTCAATCAAAAAAGAGAAGGCATCAACTGCACAAAAGAAAAGCCAAGCAACTACACATCCTTTGTCACCAATGAGAAACAACCACATCTTCCAAGACATAAGCTAAAAGAAATTTAACATATACCAGGCTGACAAGAGTGATATATGCAGTCTCAAGAGCTGTCAATCAGCAAAGACAAGGACAGGACAAGGAAACGCTATAAACATGACTGCTGCAGCTGTAATATTTTGAGAAATAGAATAACTGAAACAAGATCTAACGAAGAAATATGATGTGAATTTAAAACCAGTTTGAATATATCCTTCTCATCTTGCACCCATTATATACACCAATAAAGAATCAGATGTATTACATCTGCACCAACAAAAGAAAATGAGAGAGAAATATAGAAAGTGAGACCATGTAAGACGGATCACAATGGCAAGAGCTGGAGGAAAGAAACAAAGTTCAAAATATGGACTCCTGAAAAGTAAGGGAGATGACCAAAACCAACAAGCTTGTTCTGTACCAACAAAAGAAAATGAGAGAGAAATATAGAAAGTGAGACCATGTAAGACTGATCACAATGGCAAGAGCTGGAGGAAAGAAACAATGTTCAAAATATGGACTCCTGAAAAGTAAGGGAGATGACCAAAACCAGCAAGCTTGTTCTGCAACAACAAAAGAAAAGGAGAGAGAAATATAGAAAGTGAGACCATGTAAGACTGATCACAATGGCAAGAGCTGGAGGAAAGAAACGGAGTTCGAAATATGGACTCCTGAAAAGTAAGGGAGATGAACAAAACCAGCAAGCTTGTTCTGCACCAACAAAAGAAAAGGAGAGAGAAATATAGAAAGTGAGACCAAGTAAGATTGATCACAATGGCAAGAGCTGGAGGAAAGAAACGGAGTTCAAAATATGGACTCCTGAAAATTAAGGGAGATGATCAAAACCAGCAAGCTTGTTCTGCACCAACAAAAGAAAGGAGAGAGAAATATAGAAAGTGAGACCATGTAAGACTGATCACAATGGCAAGAGATGAAGGAAAGAAAGTAAGGGAGATGACCAAAACCAGCAAGCTTGTTCTGCACCAACAAAAGAAAAGAGAGAGAAATATAGAAAGTGAGACCATGTAAGACTGAACCCAATGGCAAGAGCTGGAGGAAAGAAAAAAAGTTCAAAATGTGGACTATTGAATAGTAAGGGAGAAGACCAAAACCAGCAAGCTTGTTCATGAAGCCCAAACCACCTGATCATACCCTGCATCTACAACATTTATAGAAAATAAATAAAAGTAAAAATAATCCATCACATCTAACAAAACTGAAGTATCATGAAAAAAAAACCTCAAGCGAGAATAATCCATCACATCTAACAACGAACTGTCATTTATCTGATAAGAAGACAAATACAAGAACAGGACAAAGAAACCATATGAACAGAACTGCTGCAGCTGTAATGGTTTGAGAATAAGAATAACTGGAAAGAGATCTCATGAAATAAGATGTAATTTAAAACCAGTTTGAATCTTTCTCATCTTGCACCCATTATACACCAAAAAAGCATCAGATGTATTACATCTGCACCAACAAAAGAAAAGAGAGAGAGAAATATAGAAAGTAAGACCATGTAAGTCTGATCGCAATGGCAAGAGCTGGAGGGAAGAAACAAAGTTCAAAATATGGACTCTTGAAAAGTAAGGGAGATAACCAAAACCAGCATGCTTGTTCATGAAGCCCAAACCACCTGATCATACCTTCCATCTACAACATATATAGAAATAAAATTTGAAAATAAATAAATATAGTAGTATCCACAAATTTAAGGGGCAAATGTGTGTACAGCTAAGTCTTGACACAATTGAAGTATCATGAAAAAACCTCAAGCGAGAATATATCCATCACTCCTAACAACGAACTGTCGTTTATCTGATAAGAAGACAAATACAAGGACAGGACAAGGGAACCATATGAACATGACTGCTGCATCTATAATGATTTGAGAAAAGAATGACTTGAAAGGGAATCTAATAACATAATGTGAATTCAAACCAGATTGAAAACATCCTTCACATCTACCACCCATCATTGTACACCAAGAAATTAAAGCAGTATTACTTCTGCACCAAAAACAAAAATGAAAGAAACAGAGATGGAGAACACAAACCAGGTAAGCCTGATCACAATGGCAAGAACTGGAAGAAAGAAAGAAAGAAAGAAAGAAAGAAAGAAAGAAAGAAAGAAAGAAAGAAGAGAGAACTGGCAAGTGTTGGAAAATAAGGATTCTTCAAAAGTAGGGTACACGACCAAAAACCAGCACTGTTCATGAAGCCCAAATCACCTGACCATATCTTCCACCGACAACATATCTAGAAAATAGAGCAAGCTAACACAATCTGAGAATAAATATAAATAGTACCATAGACAGGGATGTAAAAAAGGGAACACACAATACAACAGCGTAGTTAGTATTGAAAACAAGTATCGGATTGTGTTAATCAAGAAACGCAGAGAAGCAAATGGTAGAAAACAGGCCTTTGTCTTGCATCACTTTTTAGTTTTAACCAGTATAGTTATAGAGGTATACCAACACAGATTGATCAAGCAAGCATGATAAATATCGGTCATATATATACGAACCCTTAACACAAAAAGCAATGAACTAGTTAGTCATTAGAACAATCTATTGGCCAAAACCATATGGGATGATGACTTGTTACCCAATTTGTGCCTCTCCTCTTGTCAGAAACAATCACCTGCCATACCAATCCAAAGAGGGAAACAGAAAAGAATAATCGAGAGTAACGTGACAGTAGACCGGAATTAAAATTGTAAACCTTGTCTGGACATATAACATGACAAGCAACCTCCCAAATTCCAACATATGAAGAAACCACATAAGCCTATCTGACTCCCAAAACAGAAAAGGTGATCGTCTTCGTAAGAAAATCATTCCAGATATCTGAGATGACGAGATACAAAAGAACTCCTGTCATAAGCATCATACATCCGAATCTAAGGAGATAGATCATTGTGAATTCGTGGAAATAAATTAAATCGTATCATATGAGCAATAATAATTCGATACGATCAACCTCCCAAAAATACAGATATGGAGAATCCAAAAACAGGAGAGTTTATCCGATCGTCCAAAGAATCATGTCATGAACATCAACTGGATTCGATCCAAATCCAAAAGCAAAGGAGATAATCTTGAATTCGTGGAAAGAGATAAAATCATGTAATTATCAGCAATAATAACACGATACCATACGAGTCTGTATGTATGTATGTATCTATTTCGGATGACCGCAGCAGTAGGTAAGCCTAATAATCATCTGATCTCCCTGCCAATCCACATCGATTTAAACTCATAAGCAACCACGATCCAAATTCCATATCGATCGCGTAAAATAGAAGACACGTGAAAGCACATAGTGAATTCAATCTAAATCGTACGAGATTATCGAGAATTCGTTACCATCAAGTAAATAATAGTTCATCATCATCATCATCATCATCATCATCATCATCAATCATCATCATCATCGATCGCGTAAAATATTCGGTAACTGAAGACAGAAGAAAGCACGTAATAATTGAAGCTAAATCGAAGAAGAGCAGAGAAGATTATCGTGAATTGGGCGTCAACGATCAAATATCATCAGAATCAGCGATCCAGCTAGAAAACTGTCAAAGCAGCAAACGATGAACAAAAGGAGGTATAGACGATCATAAAAGACAGAAGAAGAAAAGGCAGCAAATACACGATAGAGAGATCAGAGAGAGGATATGGGAATATGTGAAGGTAAGATGATGAGTATATATAGATGATTGTAAGCAAGAAAGCGTGGTCGAAAAGGGATGGGAATTAATTATGTCAAAGTCGGTTCGTATTAGGAAGGTCGGTACCGCGTTTCTTGGCCGACACGTTGTCCTCTACTCATTTAACCGCCAAACAAAATTATGTTGAAATAAAATTAAATTTGAATTGTATGTACACACGTCTAAAAGTCTAGTATATTAATTAGCCTATTAATTAATTTATAATCGGAGTTAAAATTAAAATTAGGTTGAATTAGATTGTTTTTATTTTTCAACTTATTCTCAAGAGTAAAACGGACAACTAAATATCTGATATTCAAATAAGTTTTTTTTAATATAAAATATTGAATGAGGTACTTGTAATTTCAAGCTATTCGTTTTTGTGTTGATTATCGCTTTCCTGGAAGCTAAAATAAAATGATAAATATCATTTCATTCAAATTAAAATACGTACTTAACTAAGCAAAGAGAACAAATGACAAATCATATGCTCATATAGAAGAAAAAGCAAGGGATGTAACTTGGATCATCACATTTATTTCAGCAAGACTTTAATAAATATTTAGTAACATTTCACTCCAAGTTTCCAAGTTTCCAATGAGTAGATCAAGAAGCCGAGTTTCACATTACTCAGAGATGCCGTTGTTATCATTGATAACAAGATAATCATCAGGGCTCGAGGGTACATCCACGTAGTCGTAATCATCCGATAGAGGGCTCAGGGGCTCCTCTGTTAAATCTATGATTGAGTCTGCTTTTGAAGATTGTGGACCTTCGGTGTCAAATTCCACATCATCATCATTGTAATCGTATGTACTAAGAATTGGATTGATAAATTCTTCATCCGAGAGGAGACCGCGACTTGCCGAGGCGAGGTTTTTGTTGCTTCCGACGATAAAGACAAATGCCAAAATCATCATCATGCAAGTGTTCCTGAAGCATCTTCCGGCCATGATGATCAGTTTCGTTGAATAGTATGTGTGTTGAGTTCAGTTTTTGTTAGTACATAGTAGTGGGATCTGTGGTTTGCTTTTATAAAGTGGCATTGAGATACATGAATTTATTGGTGCCTCACAAAAAACTTAAAAACAATGTAACATCTCATAAACATTTACTACCAGTTTCGGTCTGTAACATTAATTAAGAAACGTTATTTGTTTGGGGTTTTAAGAATCTTCAGTTCTGTAAACAATCACCAATCCTAGCCCAATGGAACACCAATTGGCAATTATTTTTTTTATTTTTTTTTTAAGAATGTAATATTTGCCTCCATATTAATCTACTCTACATGTTGAATCATTTACAAGTTGCCAATAAATCATATTATCACAAATCGACAAGAAAGAATAACTCAGCATTTAGTGGAGTCGCTTTACAACGTCCTCTAAGCTTGATGACACTTCCGCATTAACGTGTGACCAAAAGCCAGAACGGTAAAAAACCCGGGATGCTGTCTGCATCAGGTTTCCGGGGACTCGGCAGACCTCGCCAGGTTGGACTGCTCAGCTTCCAAGACTCCCTTGATGATCATTATGGCAGCATCTTTATGTAGAACTTCGTTGTACTCGTGACAAGAAAGGTTTTGTACACATTTACAAGTTAGAATCAACTTTTGGAAATTTTTGTGAATATTTCAAAATAATTCCACATATTGTAGAAAGTTAAGATCGATTCCCTCAGTGATATACTTCAATCGACACAAAAAAAAAGATAACATTGATGCATTTGAACTGTTTAAAAAGAGTTGGAATACAACAAGATGACGAGCCCATATCAGAAAACAAAATCCTTTTTCCTGTCCTAGAAGTACAATGTGAGAAATATAATAACAAGCACACTGCTCTCGAAAACAAGAAAACTCGCAAACTTACAGAACTCTGTATGACATAACAAGCTGTTGTCAAGGCCAAATGGAAAGTGACAGTGACTCCCAGTATGAGCTAAAGGCAGTTTGTGTTGATGGAAAGAATTGCACAGTAACCAAGCTCATTGCCCCTTGCTTCTGAAAACTGAAAGGAACACTGTTACCGGGAAAACAGACAATCGTGCAATGCAATTGCAAATTTGTAGGTTATGGCCACGCTAGCACAAGCAGAACTATATACAGTGTACTTCTTGCTACATGCT
Organism: Plantago elongata; assembly: GCA_036897095.1. Lineage (NCBI taxonomy): Eukaryota > Viridiplantae > Streptophyta > Magnoliopsida > Lamiales > Plantaginaceae > Plantago > Plantago elongata. The sequence continues at coordinate 10,804 of JAYMSP010000757.1, read as the reverse complement.
GCAGAGAGCACCATACTTCAAGAGCAAATAAATGACTTCTCAATCCTTTCCGACACCAAGTAGCCACTGAGCCAGATGAGTCAAGTAAGGTTCTGCCCTTGAACTGCTGCTTAATAGCGGTCCCAGACTCTGAAGCTCAGCAGAAAATTCTGCTTCAAATTTCCTGCAATATGTAATCCATGTCAGAAAAAAACGGATTCACAGAGGATTCACATATCATTGTAGCTGGAATTTCTTTTCACGTACAGTATAGATTCGATAACGGTTGGATTTTCTGATTCTACTTTGAGCATTTGACTTCGGATCCTCAGTTTCAATTTCTTGAATTTATCTACAGTAGGATCATCAGTCATGGGAGCGTCAATGGAATAACTCATTAACCACTGCGCTGCTGCTGCATACTGAAGGCATATCAATTTCATCTTCTCCAGCTTCTGTGTAGAAGTCAAAGCTCAGAAAGTTAACCTAATGGTATTTCACTCACCGCAAATAACAAATCAAGGTACAACAAATTAATAATTACAAAGTCCTATTCTGGTGATTCTAGAATGCTTGCATCACTAAGAATGTTTTTGGTAAACTGCATGCAATACACAGGAGTCAGGAGAACATGTCGAACAATCACACACACACAGCATACCTTGAGAAGAACGGGTGAAAGGAGCAAACATTCCCTCAAACACTTTTCAAGAAAGAAGTCGTGGTATTGTATAACCTGCACAATGTAAATAGTAAAGATGAACACAGAGGCTCTGGGAAGTATAAATTCATATTTAAGCTCTTTTTAGGACATACAAGTATGAGTAGTAGTTCAGCCTACCTCGTCAATACTTTTTGCAGTTTGAAGTCTACTATGCATCACATGCCAATTTGGCTCAAGAACCTGAAAACGAAGATAATATAGGATTAACGAGGAAAAATGCTTACTTGCAGCAACCAGGAATCGAGAAAAAATGGAAAAATAAATGTCAATAAAATTACTCGAGTATTACAATCACGATTGGTATATGGACATACGCACATACACAGTAGCTGATGTATTATAATTTATGACGCTATTGCAGCAAGCACAAGAAGCTAGAAAAGTTAAAGGTGATGAAACCTGCCTCAAATGTCAAATAGTGCACAAGACTGTTGATAAACTTAAGCATATTACGGCAAAGCAACGATGAGACAGATATTGCTATCCCTTGCATATCAAGTCTTCGGAGACCCTATAATACAAACATAAGGCAGTGTCAAGGGAGTAAGTTAACTACAAGAGGCAGCTAAACTATTACTAGAAATCACACCTGATGTAATTGCCATGCTGCACAAAGTTGGCGATTCACATGCTTGCAGTGAAACAGAAACCGGAATATCAGTTGGTACTTTGTTAGTGCTTTTCGAGATATCACAAGAGATAATGGCCACTGGACCTGCAATAGAAAGATAAGTTCTAAAAAAGAACCTCAAGCTTCTGATAAATTTCATAGCTTGAGAGTGGACTTTCATTTGTGAGAGTAACGTAACTCAATTTCTGAGATCCAATTTAACCTCCAATGCGATCTAGTTGTCCTTTGCATCCAGTATGATGTAGCAGCTTTACTTACATTCACATCTTTTCCAAGGATTTCACGTGAGAAATTCTCACTTAACTAGATTATACTAACCACTTGTGCATCCATCATATGAATAAAGATGTAGCTGACTAACTCAAAAATTCAGTGATTAATGGCAAATAATTGTGGACTAAATGGAAAGCCCATCTGCTGACAAATATAAACTTGTTCACATCCAAAAGTCAAACCCCATTAAAAACTCATACTCTAACTAGAATCAACAAAGATGAATGAAACAAAAAAGCTAGCTGATGCTGACGCAATATAACAGACCTTGAAACTCAATGAAAATGTTTCCAAGCCTGTAATGCTCACGGGTTCTTCTAGGTCACCACTGTTGGAAACAGTTTGGCTAGTTTGAAGATCTTTGAGTGTACTCAGCCTTTTCAACAAAGTAGTCTTTTCCTGGTAGAAACATGGGGAATTTTGCAAAGCAAGTGAGAATGGATACAGTTCCAGTTTCGAAACAAACCAGCATAACTATACAAAAGACTGAACACTGACCACATAACAAGTTAGGTCCTCGTGAAAAGGATCTGCTACAGCTGCTGAGGACCGCAATGCCAGGTCCAGGAGAGACTGCATATGACAGCAATAGATGCCATGTTATCAAGACAGAAAGGAGCACACAAGTTCCCTAATATGTGATATTTACAAACAGACCTGCAGCTTCTCCGTAGAAATTTCATCTGGCTTTTTCAAGAGTTCCTCTCGAGCTATATCCATAAAGTGGACCAGAAAATCTCCCTTCAGCGTTGATTAAAACACGAGGGTTAAAAAGTCACTATCAAAGACTAAGGGAGTCATTGGTATTAGTTCAGAATATCGGGTTAAAAACACCTAAATTTTTACATAACTCGAGGTTTTAGTTCTATACCAATCACCGCCTAAATACGCTCTATCAAAGAAAGAGCTCCTTTATCTACTTGCATGTTACTACCAAAAAACAAAATTTCTTGAAGTGGTTCAAAATAAGAACAGAGGGTTTTTATTTATTATTTAAAGAAAGGAAAAGATTCATGGAAAATAAGAGACAATGAGTATTTTATTTCTGGAACCACAGATGGCCAAAACATGGCTCCACCAAACAATTAAGAGTATGGCCTCTGTATACAGTTTGTTTCTACATTTGGCATTCAAGTGGTAAATGTAGCAATATACCCCAAAGTTTCTACTGACCATACTAAACAGTTTGTTTGAAGTTTGAACATTTCACTTTCACATAATATGGTTTAACTAGGTGTACCTGATCTAGGAGGAGATAGTGCTTTATTGACCTCAGCTTGCCCATCAAGTCATACTGCCAACAGTACAGTGAAAGCTCATCAGGGTAAGAAACATTTTGGTATTACTCATGCCAAATCAAACAACTTGAACCGGACCTTTTCTTTTATGAGACTTAACAATTCACCACTAGCAAAATCATAAGCAGATTTGATACACTCGAGATACCGATGATTAGACCCAACAGTTGTCAGCTTTGAATTCTCTGCAACAGGAACCTACTCAAAGAAATCTGATCAGGAGTGCATATTGAAATATTTAAAACTAAGTTAATAAAGCATCTCAAGAGTTTTCTGATATAAACCTGGATAACATGCCCACATTCTCTCATCACATTTAAATACTTCCCCGTTGTCAAAATTGTTTCAGCAGCATTTGCAAGAAAACTAGGAATGTCCTCTTTCAGGCTGTAGCGACGTTGCCAATACTTTGCATCATAATCTTGTGAGAGGCTTTCCTATTAATAGAGAGATTTAATCAGCTTTTGCATCTCATATTTCGGAGCCCTGAGTTCTAAACTTCTAAATGAGGCCATACCTTCTGAAGAGACTTGTTCTCAGCAATAAAAAATTCGCCATAAGGATCATCAATGACTCCTTCATACACCCACCTATAATTAGAGTACATTTCAGAAATGGTGCAGATTCAGTGATTTGATATGTTCACAACCAGCCACGGAAAAAAAAAACTCCAAATATCTGAACATTCAAAATATCCTATTTTACAGTTATGTAGCTTCCTGCTAATTACTTGCTCCTAACAACAGTAGATTTGTATTGCCACTACAAAAGAAAGTTTCTCGATGATATTAGCGTTGGCACCATCCACAAAGATAAGTTAGCACCATCCACAAAGCTTATGATCTTGTTATGTGGCAAGTACCCGCGAATATAAGTTCTTCAATAACATCAGGTGCTTTGAGTTTTTTATAATAATTTTAAGAAGGATTATTTAATTATGGCCCCCATGCATATATTATAAACTCAGTAGCTCATTTTGCACTTGGGAATGTAAGGTTCCTTGCGTTTCACTCCCACGCTGTTTAATTTGTACCAACTCATAAGACTTCCTCCTACCTATTACTACATGATAGGCACTTTGATAAAACTGAATTACAAAAAAAAAAAACCACTTAAATGATCATTGACTGAGAATTACCTCTCTAGTATTCCAAGATATGCTTGATTTGCATGATGAGACATTTTTTCCAGCAAGGACCTCACTACATGGTCACCAGCCATGGCCTTTGCCTGGAAGGGTACATTTATTGAAAACATATTTGTAGACAAACATGTAAAGTGCTGAACAGAGTATAGTCCTAGAGAGAAAGAGAGGAAAAAAAACGCTTTTTGTGATATAATCCTATACCTGACTTTGCAAGAGGTTAAGAACAGCAGAACCGATAAAATTATTGGCTGAGGCTTTCTTTATCACTATGGCTAAGGCTTGCATGGAGCTCATCATTGGCTGTGAGGACACGTATAGAAGAGAATATTATTCTTTTGATAACAAATAACATGCAAGTATGCTTTAATTAGTCAAACCTGGCAATAAAACCACAATCCTTGAATTGAGAGCTTTCCTAACCGAAATTGATGCTCCAGCTGAGCTACCATAGCTTGGTAATCCTAAAATACGCAGATCCATGTAAAAGTTGGTCAACTCACATCTTCCTAATAAGCATGTTTGAACAAAGGATGACAAGCTATTGTTTCAGTTTACACGTAAATTATTCATTAACGTCTCTTTTCATAGTGTAAGTACAGCAAGAAACACATTGCAGTGCTTCTGCCCGTTAAACAAAGCAACCCCTAAAACGTAAACTTTGATGTTATAAACGTTAAAAAAACATGCTACATTTACACAAGGAATTCAAACTACTTCCTGTTTTCTTTGGCAGGCCAACGTCTAGGAAACAATAAACTTAATTATCTGTGAAACAAACTGCCATTCCCTCAAGTACTATTTAGGAAATAAAGGAGAGGGAAACGGAAACCTACCAGAAGTAATGCTCTCAGTGCGGCAGCAAAAGCATGATTGACTAAACCAGTCTTGAACTGAGACCTTGACTCGACGAACTGATTAATAAGTAAGAAGCTCTCACACAAAGGGAATAGCCGCTTTGCTGACTCCTACAGTAATTGAATTGTGATTATACTTTACAGTTAGGTGTACTTATTATTGGGGAAAAAACCAATCAACGAAAGGTACTTGAATTTACCTGAAGAGCTAGATCCATTGATGCATCAACATGGAATGTCACAGCATCATCCTTCCCACGTACCCTCCGGATTGAAGTGTATCGCCCTTCAATCCCAACCAAATCCGATAAGAGATCATCTATGACAATCAATTCCTACACAAAATTACAGCAAACATTAATCATGGCATATTCAAAGGTCGGATAACTACTCAATTGCCCACTAACCACTGATCTTTCTTGACAATGCAAAACTCTACATCTATGGTGGCAGCTCAGGTTATGAACCGATCAATCAAATGCAAGACTCAAAACCTAAACAACCTGATTTAGTAACTTAGTTTTCCCTAAACTAAGGTAATAGAGCGGCAACGAATAGACGGGTTCGGTATACCTGAATTGCAGCATGGTAGCAGCCTATGGCCTTGTCAGCTCCAATACTACACATGAAGAAAATTAGAGTAGCAGTTTAGCATATAAACGTACTGTTTACTAATAAGCAAAAGATATAATAAAACAAAATGTACTACCTCAGAGAATCAATAGAGAGACCCTTTGTATCAGTAGCTCCGGAAGTAGACGACTTAATTTCCTGCACAAACATAAAATTACTGATAAGATCCAACTATGAAGCAAGTGTTAATTCTGTAAAACGATACAGACCTGGTGAAATCGGCCAGTGAGGAATGGTCGATCGACATTCCATTTGGGAGTAGAAATTGTTGAATCCATCACTTTCCCTAAACACTTAAACCCTAATTTGGTAGTACTTGTTTCTTCCGAATTTGTACAGTCGAGTTACGGAAAAGCATTCGCGGTGGTAAGGTGAAGTTGTTGAACTGGAGCAAAGGGTGCAGTCAGTAGTTGGAACTTGGTACGTTTCCTGATTTATCACTGCGGAGCTAAAAGTGTCATTGGCAGAGCAGACTATTATTGCCTCCCAATTCTATTCAAATTAAATATAACAACTACACTACGGTGGAAGTGGGAACCGTATGTCGAGCCATCAATTTACAAATTTGAGGTTAATTGTTGTGGTTGGGATGTCTGAATTTGGAAAGCAAAGGATGTTGATTTTCATAACATTTAAATCGTTCCATTCAGCTCAATGAATATTGATCTAAAATATAATTTAAATATATTATTTCAATTTCATTCCATGTCATGTCAATCAGCCCCTAATTATTTTGTTCTATTATAGCCTCGGTCGACCTTCATGGTTGAGATACTCCGCATGGTGAAATAAACAAATATTATATGATAAAAGTAATGGTTTAAGTTGCAACTATAAGATGCTTGAGTGTAAATTATTTTAATAATATTGTCAATTACAATGCACAACGAGCCCGTAGGTTCAGTTGAATGCACTCTACAGGCACAAATAAACGAGTTCATTTACAATATTTAGATAATAATATATACATCGCATGGTGGTGGGGATGGTTAACTTTCCCAATCACGCCCTCCATTTCTAAAGAAAGAAACGTCTTTTTCTTTAAAGGAAAATGTTGTACTTTTTTTCATTATTATTTAATTTACATTTTATTTTTACTTTTATTTTTTAATTTATTATTTTATATTTTAAAATTACAATTGATGTGTCAACAACGATGAGTGACCTCTGTCGACATGCCAACAAAATTGACCACTAAGCTAAAAGTGTGAGAATATAGGATTGTGCCTTGTGATTGCCAAACCAACCAGACAATGATTACATGCACCAATTAAGCCGAACTTTAAAAACATTCATGCACTTTCTCCACACAATTGAGGTGAAACAAGTGATAGAATGCTTGGCGTCCATATGCGAAATACTTCAGTTTCACACCACACCATGAATCTAACAACTTCGTATGAGAAAAAAAAAATTGCAAGTAAGTTGTTGAAGGACTCTGAACTGCCGCATACTTAGGTAGTTGTTCCACAACATACTCATACTAGCATTAGCCTACTATCGCTTATGCAATTGTCTCTTCCTCATCGCTTCTTGAAAATTGAACTACTCACGTACGCCTTTCGAGCACCTCCACAACTTCAGATATACTTTGACGAACATCTTCATGCTTAATGCAAAATGCATACTCCATAGTTTTGAGATACTTCCAATTAATCACAGTCACTCCCAATATATATGTCCACCACCTCAAACAACATTGAACAGGCAAAAGTGCAAGTCAATCTCTTACTCTTAGTTTTGTCTCCTTACTTCACATCCTGTAGGCTCACTGGCTTGAGTGTCGTAGTCCATTCGATCGGCACCACTTCGGTGTTCAATCAAATTTCACGCTCTAGAGTGTCCCTTTGTTGTCTTGCAGGTCGACGCTAATTCGTATCGATTATAGTTTAAGAGCATTTACTACGTACTAATCACATCAATTTCTTCTTACACCATATATATCAATCTCGTAAACCTTTTTAAAGTTGTAACTCTATTTCAAAATGTACAATTTTTTATTGGAGTAGGTATAGTAAAAGGGAATATTTTCCTAATTTATAGGAAATTCGGTTCTACAATAAATAACCGGTCAGAACCACTAAAAACCAGTTATAATCTTTTTTATATAAATACCCAAATAATAATGCATCCTCTTACAAAATCATAAAATCCAACAATCTTTCTCTATCTAGGATTTTGTAGAGATAGAAACATCAAATCCTTTTCTCTCCCTTCCTACGTCGGAGACCGGAACCGCCGTCACCATCTCCCTTCGTTTGAACCACCGCCGAATCCATTTATGCCGAAAATTTTGGCGTTCAAACATGGTGGCATCAAATGTAGCGGTCAAATCACCTCTTTAACTCCATAGTTTCACCGGAATTATGTGGGATCTCGTCGAATCTCCATTAGAATTTCAATAATTGTAAAAGGTGTTGAAGTCAATAAATTCATCTTTTTTTTTTCTTTTTTATTTGTTAAAATCTACATTGGAAGTGAATTTTGGCCTTTGATTTGTCGTTTTTCCTTGATTTTATGACTGATGTTTCCATATCTGGTTTTATATGTGAAAATTGATTTTATATCTGAAATTCGTACAATGAAAAACGAATTTCGAATTCTGGTGCTTTGTTATGGTTTTAGGAGTCGATGTTATAAGTTTAAATACCGTTGTTATGATTTTACATTGTGTTTAATGATTCAGTTTGTTATAATCTTAAGTATCGTTGTTATAGTTTCAGAGCTATTGTTGTTGTTTTAAGCAGTAACGTTGGTGCTTTTAGCATATGATGAAAAATATTTATGGATTGAGTTTTTACAAATGTTTTATCATAGTTGTAAGAGACATTGTTATAATTTTAAAATACACTACTATGCTTTTAAGTACCGATATTAATGTTTTTAACTTGGGTTGCATGTTTGTGCTTTGTTATAATTATAAGCATCATTGTCATGATTCCAACTTATATTGAATGTTTCCCCATGTTATTGATTTAACGCAAATGTTATAGTTTCAAGATCTATTAATGTAGTTTTAATTTTTTTTATACGAGAATAGGTGATGTAGAATCTTTAGATGTTTATATAATTGTTCAATTAAATTATTGTAAACTTATTTATTGATATTTTAATGGCTTTTATGGAACATTTGGACTTGTTTATGGTTGTTTAACGATATTAGTTTGTCACTTCAAAACTATAATAAATCATTATAAAAGTATCATGTAGGTCTTTAAAACAATCACACAATATGTATTTTATGAAATCTGGCCAGATTGCTAAAATTAAAAAATTCCAAAATTTTTTATTTTTAAATTTTCTATATTTTAAGAAAATCTTTGACCTTTTGAAGACTTTTTCTAATTCCTACATCTTCAAGTTCCAAGATAGCATTGTTTGTCCTAAATGTAAATTTGAATTACCATTTGTTGAGAGGTTAAATACGCTAAAATGATCTAAAACTAAAAGTAAGGATAAACTTACCAACTATTTGACTTCCAATCGTAACTAATCGTGACTCGTGTAATGTGGTGTTTCCCACGACTAGCCAAAAGGGCAAAACAGTAAACACTTCAAAAGCAAAACTAAACTCACCTGCCGTCACACTCGTACACGAACCAACTTACTCCATCCACCGTCCACCTCACACAATCCAAACCGTCCACATTTCCACAGACATGTAAGAGTCAACTTCTCGTGCACTTGCGCTGTACCAGATCAAGAAATTCCCAAATTTCACTTGCCCGAACGAAAGGCGCTTCCATCGCTTACAGAAGCTTCAAAAATTTTCAAAACAAGATTCTATAGATACCCAAAATTTCATCTCCAATTCCCAAAAGTTTCAATTTTCCCTCTCTTGTTTCGCTCCAATTTTCTGAACCTATCCTTATACACACAGATCAGCTGTACTGTCTGTGTACTTGAAAAGAGTGTCTGAGTTGATCATCCAAGTTGATTTGAAGCTTAAAGTAGTTATCTTGGGGTTTGTACTGTGCTCAATTGGTGATTGAGGTGGGGATTTGTGAAGTATTTATCTTTTGAAGTTTCTAGGTTTTGGAAGGAGTTCATATATGTGATGTTGGTTAGTTACGGAGAATCTAGGGTTTTGATATGGGAAGAATCGAAATTCAGCTCGGGATGTGTTTAGTTTCCGTAACGGGTCCTGATTGAAGTCGAAAGGTTCGAGCTTTATTACTCTCTAAGTTGAAGTTGGGTTTTTTTGGCATAAGGTGCATCCGTGCATGTATAGACGAAAGAGGGATTAGAGAAAAGGAGTAGCTAGAGTGGAATAATTTCGTGTAGGAAGTATGTTTTATTCTCAGTTTATATTAGCAAAGAAGGGTCCGTTGGGGACTATTTGGATAGCGGCTCATTTGGAGCGTAAGCTTCGGAAGAATCAAGTTGCTGATACTGACATTGGAGTCTCCGTAGGTATGATATTGATTATTTGAAATGTTGATGCAATTATCTTGCTTTAATTAGTGTTATGTGTTTTCAACTTTTTGTGTACACTACTTGCTGAGAGAAGCAAGTAGCATGCAAAGGACTAGTAAACTTGGAAATGTTTAAAACTGATATATGTAATGCATGTTGTGGTAGGATCAAGTAGAAATAGTTGTGATGGTTCGTATAAATTAGGAGTTATCCTCCAACACCAGGGGTAATTTGTATCTACTTTATTGGTAGGCTTGCTGTAGATCATGCTCATGCAGTCATGCTTATACAGATTAACTAGAACTAGTATGGTTTTCATTTAGAGACTAATTATGTCGTGCAACGGAGTAAGTTTAAGTGAAGGCCGACTGTGTGAAATGTGCTCCTTCCCATACATATCTGCAAAGATGTTGCTTCCAGGCCCTGACACAGTGATAAAAAGGTCACCAGGCAGATCAACTCTCTGCTGTGCCTACTCTCGTGCTCTAGATTCTGTCAGCGAGTTTGAGTATTTAATGTAAGCTGAATTCTTTGAAATCTCGGCATGGCTTGAAAGGCTGTGACATTACACCTGTAGCTCGGTTGAGATTACTAAGAGATATCTTGTTGATAACAAGGTAAACCAAAATAGGAACTCTGGAATTTCTGTTTTAATATGGCCTTTTCCAAATTAAGTTGCGGCAGATATGAAGTTGGAACAATTTCAGTGTTAGCTTATGAAAATTACTCAAGTTGCTGAATGAATATGCCATTCAGGAAAAAGTGGGTTATGAAGCAAGCATTGTTTCCCACATGTATCTGTAATTCATTGCCCTTTGCAAACACCAAGTATTGACCCCCCACCCCCCC